>JAZBQP010000099.1:0-79324 GCA_038407015.1 Ceratocystis ficicola | reverse complement strand
CCATTAAAGGGAGAAAAAAAGAAAAAAAAAAAAAAAAGAAAAAAAAAAGAGCCAGGAGTCAAGAAACTAGTGGTTTGGGGGTGGTAGTGACTGTGGTCGTACACAAAGGAACAAGAGGTCAGTTATACAGCATAAGCAAAATTGAGAAGCTGGATAAAGGGCAGCATGGCGAAACAAAAAGACGCAAAGACGAAAAGGAGACAAAAACGCAGATAGAAGGCCAAAAAGAAGTCGCAAAAGAAGGAGTTAATGTAGAAGAGAAGAAGGATGGACGGACGAGGGGGCAGCGGCGGAAGGCGAAGGGAGAAAAAGAAAATGAGAGTAAGAGACAAGACAAGAGACAAGAAAAGAGTTGAACTGGGATGATGGGTTGGGGGAAGTAGTGAGTAGCGCGAGTAGCGTAGCGCGAGTAGCAGAGCTGGCCAGCCTTGGGGCTTTAGAAGGACTTGGCTAAGAAAAAGGAATATCCAGGCGCAAGGCTTCTTCCATGCAATAGTTGAGTGCAATGCAGCGAAGATTAACATTGATTGACTTGGCCTGCGCAGTGCAAGGTAAGGCAAGGTGAGGCAAGGCAGAACAAAAAAAGAGCCAAAGCAAACGAAGCCAGCAAGAGAAACAAGGACAGGGCAAGAAGAAGAATAATAATAGCAATGTTTTGTGTTGTGTATGTTTCTTTGTTTTTCCTTTTTAACGCGACCAAGCAGAGAGAACAAAGGCCGCAAAGGAATAAGAAAAAGGAGTCAAGGGAGAAGCAAAACAAGAACAAGATGGATGGTACAGCAAGAATTTCAGAGGGGAGTAGAACGAATCCGAACTAGAGGCGATTGAGGCGACTAGCACGCACGGGAAAGACATACCGAAAACCAAGGAGACAAATGGAAAATAGAGAGTAGGATGGAGACGGCCGAGGATAACGATGATGGAGCCAACAGTGGGCGCGGCCGAATAGCAGTTGCAAATATACCGTCTCCGAGAAGCAATGAAGTAAAGCGAAAGAGACGGGGGGGAGGGCGAGGAATAAAAGCGATAGTAAGACTCGATGCGGTGTGTTGAGAGAGCGAAGGGAAAGAGCCAAGATAGAGACTGCTTGTACGTATCAATCAAGCAGGCAATCAATCAATCAATGGATGCAAGAGATGGATCAATGGTAGGAATTATGGGAGGAGAACCTATGATGTGGCCTACCAAAAACAAGATACAGCGATAGGTGGAGTCGTTTAGGAGCCAGGAAGCAGTGAGTTTGGCGA
The DNA here is from genome assembly GCA_038407015.1 of Ceratocystis ficicola. Classification (NCBI taxonomy): domain Eukaryota; kingdom Fungi; phylum Ascomycota; class Sordariomycetes; order Microascales; family Ceratocystidaceae; genus Ceratocystis; species Ceratocystis ficicola. The sequence goes on along the minus strand of JAZBQP010000099.1, from coordinate 78,077 downwards.
CACGATTGTGAGGCGACAGGGCGAATAGAGAGATATGGAGGGGAGGGGGGAGAGCGCAGCGTGTATAGGAAGTAAAGAGTGCCCAGGATGGTATCCGTGTGGAAGAGGGAAAAAGAGCAGGGACGGGGATCCAAGGGACTGTCGTTTTGGCGGCGGTAGAAGCTCGGGAAGTGAAGATGGACAAAGAAGAGGAGGCAAGATGACAGCCAGTGGTGTGGTATTGTTGTAGCGAACTTGGAGCTGGCCAGGCGAGTCGACAAGGCGATCGATAGTGTTGCGAAGCGCTAGACTCAACAGGTAGAGAAACCCTGTATAGTAGAGCTAGCTAGCTGATTGATCTGATGGCTGACACTTTAAAGAGACGAAGGGTTAAGATAAAAGCTGCAGATAGACTAAGAGGGAGGTAGGAAGAGACCGCCACAAGAGGAGAGGGGGGGGGGGACTTTTAGACTGCAAATGCCGTAACTGTAGGGGTTGTTCGTGGGGGAGGGATGATCATGTGTGAATGATGAATGCTATGGCGAAGAAGGGGAATAATAAAGAGGGAGACGAAAAGATTGGAAGATATAAAAAACCGAAAAAAAAGAAAAGAAGAAAAGAAGATAATTAAGAAAGAAAAAGAGATTTAATGCGAAATTTTGAAGATGCGATTTAGAGGGGAGAAGAAAAAAAAAGTGAAAAATAAGAGGGAAAGAAAAGAGGAAGAAACGAAGAAGGCCGAAGCGAGGAGGGACAAAGTCAAATAGACCAAGTCAAAAGTCAGACCAATAGCAGACGAGCGAATAGCAAGAGAGGAGGAGGCAGCAGCATCAGACGGCCAGCTAAAAAAGAAAGAGGCAAGAGAAAGAAGCAGAGAATCTAGAAGGCTAACAAGAACAACGGCAAAAAGGTGGAGATGTTCAACTTGGAAGGTGCAAACAAAGCCAAAAAATCAAGGCAGAAGCAAAGAGAACAGCGCAGAAATAGGGAAAAATAGAGAAAAATGGGAAGGTGCGCAAAAGAAGAAAAACGAAAGGCGCGTGTGAAGACAAGTCTGGAAGCTTCGCGCCTGCCTTGCCGTTCGTTAGATACTACTTGCCGGCTCAAGCTAAATATTGGAGAAAAACAAAACGGAAAGAACCACGGCCGCAGAAACAGGAAGGGGGCTTACAGAAACTGCAAGAACGTCCAGTCGGGAAGAGACACAGAAGCGGAAGCAGAAGCAGAAGCAGAAGTCGAAGCAAGCACCAGCCAGGCCAAGACAGGACAAACAGAACGGTATAACAGTATAAGAGGCAACTTATTATTCCAAGCATTCAAGGGACAAGTTACTTACATACTTAAATTATACATGATTCTCCATTTACAGCAGCAGCCGCATAGGCCTTTCTTCCTTCTCCCTTATCCTTCTGCGCTTTCTCTTCCCTTCTTGTTCTTCTTTCTCCCCCAATCCCACAAAATCCATTTCTTCCATCCTTCCTTGCTCCTTCCAGGCCCCGTTCTTTCTCTTTTCTTTCAATCCAGCCAAATGCCAATGGTACACACCAATGTACAGATCAAATGCACATGCACTACACTACATACACAAGGCATGCTGTACCTTGGCCGTCTTCCTTGATGGGATGGAAGTTCTTGCATCAACTCCGACCCGCAGAAAAAAAAAAAAGAAAAAAGAAAAAAAGAAAAATGCTGGACTTGAAGTTTCCATGTAGACGAACTAGGTTACTTTCTTGCTATTTTTGTTTCTTATTTCTTGTACTTACTACTGTAGCTTTTCTCCCCCCAAAGAACCAAGGCAGGAGCGGCAGTGCCGATAAAATGCAATAAATGTCAGATATCGAGTCAATTTGCCTGCATCAAGAGTCGGGCTGAGAACTGAAAGAACAGGACAAGGGAAAAACACAAATTCCGATCCCTGAGCCTGGTCTAGTCATGACCTTGGCCTAGCTCTGGCTATGGATCAGGGCCCGGCCATACAAGAACATTGGGGAATGGATATTATAATACCTTGTAGCCCGCCTATCAAAAAGCCCAGCCCATGGAGGACTCAGCCCATGCCATGTGCCCTGTCTCCTAGTTTCCCTCCGTTGTCTTTTTGTCTTTTTGTCTTTTTTATCTGCGGCCTGCTTGTAGTGGTGTTATACTGACATGTTTGACCACCACCATGCATCTTGAGGATCTTGTTCCCACCTTATTTTTTCTTCATCGCTTTCTCTTTTGCTCCGAATGTCTTGCTTTGCTGTTTCTCTCCCACACCATTTCTCTGCTTTCTCTCTCTTTGAAACGCATTGCTTCCCTGGAGCCCCCTCTTCTTTCTCTTTTGCAAATTCCCTAGCCTTTACGCCAGCCGAGACAGCGAATCTTCGGCTTCGTCTTTTTGTCCAATGCCTTTTCTTGTCTTCGTTCTTAGCTCGAGGGAGAAGATCAACAAGGGATAATCTCAGCGCAATAAAATGGAGCAAAATTATACACAATAAACAGATGCTGCCAATATTTGGCTCTCATTGTCGCAGCTTTGCCTTCGGGCCAGCCAGCCAAGTTTTACTCTTCGTGTGAAAGTACATGTATGTATGTACCTTTCATTTACCCGTCCACTCCTCCTTCCACGAGTGATGAGAGAACAAAGCATAGAAGGAAGGAACTGTGAAATTTGATGCAAAAGGGAAGGAAGGAAAAAAAAAGAAGAAAGAACGAGCAAGGCAGGAGGAAGAAAGGATGGGGAGGAAGGCAAGGCAAGGGAAGGGAAGGGAGAGAGAAAGTGTGGGCTTGTGTTTGTGGCTGTTGCAACAGAAATAACAGGACAGGAAGGAAGGAGCGACAGAAGGGCAAAGAAGCAAGGCAAAGAAGCAAGGCAGGAAAGAACAAGCTAGAGAAAGAGGGAAGGGGCAAAGGCAGACAAGGACAAAGTGGGAAAGCAACAACCCAAGAAAGACAAAGCCCTCCCCAGGCCAGATCGCGCACAGTCCACATTCAAAACTGGCATCTTGCCAAGTTCCTTCCTTGCCTGGCCCATCTGGGCATTTGCCTTCGATTATTTTTGTGCCTGTACCTGTATTTATACATGCAGAGAATATGATACAGCACATTTTACACGTACACATGTATCCACACGCAAATGCATACATGACCGGATTTTTTGTGTCTACAGTACATGTTTATGCAGATGCAGGTCTGTCTGTCCTCAGCTCTGGCAGACAGGTCATGTTTCTCTCTTGTCTCTTCCTAATATGGGTTGCAGGGCCATGTACCTAGTACCTGGCTCCACAGCTCCCAGGCCTGTGTATTGCGAGGTACTCTGTACATAGCCTTCATTTCTTGCTGTCTGGTTGTAGCAAAAGCAGCTGGAGCTGGATGTGAGAGACAAGACAAGAGAACAAAGAGACTTGGTCTCCGTCTCCCTTTCTCCGTCTCTTGCCACTAGGCCCTGCTGCAGGTCTTGGTCTGGCTTGGCCTAGTCTCCCTAAGAAGAATACCAGAGGGTCCGGAATGGAGAGTCAAGGTGCTTTAATTCTCTTATCCTCCTCCTGTTTTAACTCTGACCTTGACTTGGATGCTGACTCGAAGCCGCAGCAGAGCTTTGGCTTTTTCCTTTGATATTTCTTGGTTGGCGGTTGCTAGCCGGCGACAAGACAAGGTCCGTGCATATTGCGCATCTGTCTTGGTTTTGAGCTGCATTTTTGAGGGGTAATTTCCATGTATTGCTTCTCTATTTTTGAGGTCATTTTCTAGGCTATTGACGATTTATTTTTATTTATCATCTTCCTTCCTTGTCTGCCGCGTGCTGATTCCAAGGTCCATCGTTCGAACTGCCCTGAGCACGGTTGTTAAAAAAAAAAAACAAGACCACCCCCTCACCCTTCTTATTCTTCGTCTCCTCCTCCTCCCTCCTCCAACAATGCAGGGTCACCTCCTCTCCTGTTCCCATTATTGCCGCTGTTATCTTTGCCTCTTCTCCGCCCCCTTACGAACAAACCCCGTACAAAAGATCATATATCTGTCCAGTCCGTTTATCCATTAAGGGCCAGGCCTAAGCCAGAAGCTGGTCCGGGCATGGGCTGTAGTCGAGACGTCTGACTGTAGTTTATGCGTGAGAGAAGATCTTTTGGGTGTATTTATACTTTCTTGCAGGTGTTATTTTTAAACTTGTCTTCTCCTTGGTCTTCGTGTTCCTCTTTAATCTCCTTGTTCTCCCAACCGGCCCGTCTATCAACATCTGCACCAACTACCCAGTTCCTCAGCTGGACTACAATGACGTCTTTTTGCTTCGGTTCCCTGCTTGGTACCGGCTAGTTCTTGTTTCCGTCCTCGTCCTGTTGTGCTTGTCACTGGGCCTCGCGGCAGAGCCGTAATGTCGAATCTAGCAGCTCAGATTCCTAGCTAGCTTCAAGCCTCGATTTGTTGTTTTGCCTCGCTAAATCCTAGACGGGCCTAGACTTGCCGATACGAACTTTTTTGCCCTTTTGCCTTTTCTTTCATTTTTTTGCTGGCGTGTAGTCTTTCGCTTTGATCTTGACTTGTACTTGTGTTTGGCCTGTCTTACCTGTCCATCTATACCCGTCTGTGTCCCTGTCCAACCACTATAAGAGCTCTGCAGAAGCTATGGCCTGCCAACCTCTAACAGAGCCTGGACGCCCCCCCTCAAAGCTTGGCTCCAGCGTTGGGACAGCCGCCTAGAGTCATGAAAGATAACCCCACTAAGGCCCTGCTAAAGGAGCACTAATGCCTGCTAATGCCTGCTAATTCCCACTACAGCACTAAATCTCAGAGTGATAAGCACTACACTGAAGGCCTCCCCTCCCTACTTATTCTATTCCTGTGATTCAACCCGCTGCCTGCACTGCACTGCAACTCAAAGCAACAGACTGGTGCTTCACCCGGGGCAATATGCAATGCAATGCAGGGTCCTCTCGCTTATACTTACTTACAGTCTGGTTTTCATCTGCTATATAAGACCGTCAAATATCAGCGAGTCGGCGGGCGGCACGTGACCTTTGACTACCGGTCTTCCCTCCTTAACTACTATTTCCCACGTCAAAGCAGCAAGCACAAGGCCCCTTTGTCCATAGGCAATCTTGCAGAACCAGCACTCCATCCTTTCTGGTATGTTTGGGCAAGCGTATACATCCAAGACCCTGCTACATACACATACATTGCATGTACAGTACAGACACTTGAACATATACGGTACATCCAGGACAACACAGTACATACACACACACGCACACACAATACACATCCATAACATTCTCCGCGCAGGCGTCTGCATGTATCAATGTACTTGTATACACACACCAAGAAGTACTTACATGTCACAGCCCGTCTGCTCGCCCACTCGCCTGCAAAGCTGTGCACATAAGCTCGCGTTGCCCTACTGTATGTTGTGGCATTCTGCTGGTCCCCGCCTGTTCGCTTGCAGCCATCCCGTTTGCATCGCATTACATCCCATGTTGAATATAATTATGTTTGCCGCCACCTTAACGCACCCCACGCCTAGGTTTTAGCTCAGCTTTAGTCTTCGATGTAACCAGGCTCAAGATAGCAAGCTCAAAGAGGCGGCCATTTAACTTTGAACCCTATCAGCGGGGAGGAGCTTGCCCAAGTAGCTCGTTGGTCTTTTAATACTGTACCGTAGCACATTCTAAACTACGCACCACTATGTCTCCATACTCCCTTGTGTCCCCTACTCGTCTTCATCCATGGCTGTTTCTCTTTTCTCCGCAACCTCCCGGATCTTTTCGCCCAGAAGCCCACGTTCATATCTGTCCGCAATTTTGACTGCAGCTTGCAACATGCGTCCTGTATGATCCTGGAACAGCTGGACCAATTCTAGTGCTTTCATGCCACGCTCCTCGCCCTCGCGACATTCGATGGCCAGTAGTTGCAACAGCGTCTTATCAACTTCTGTCTGTGTACGTGCTAGCTGTGACCGCAGTGCATGGCGCCCAGCTGCCGAACCTGCCTGCGTCGACACGACATCATGCAACTGTGCTACTTGCATGTTCTGTAACAAAAACGCCTGTTCGAGCTTGCGCGTCTCCGATGTGCCGAGGGCATCGTCCTCATTGTCCTCGCCATCGTCGGAGTTTGCAGCCAAATCGTTGTCTATGCCACTGCCACTTCCCGTCTTGTCCTTCTTCTTCTTCTTCTTGCGCACATCGGCCACTGAATGTAGTGGAACTGAAAACTCAAAGTCTGAGAGGAGTGGTCGCGGGAAGTATGGGTAACGGTCGCCTCCCTTTAGAATAATGCAGTGAAACCGCTCATTGGCCACGGCTATAGGGAAGTACGTTTCATTCTTGCGGCCCGATTCTAATCTTGCAAGTAGGTTGGTGTCGAGGAGCGGCACCCAGTATGCTTGTCCGGGCTTTCGCCAGTGAATAAGCGTGAGTAACACACCCGTGGAATCGTAGATGCATGGATTCTGCCAGAATGTTAGTATCCGTAGTTCAAGACGGGGGGAGACAAAAAGGGCGTGTAGTTACTTACCCCATCATCTGAGAAAAAGATGGTTCGTAGCGAGGCTCCGCTAGGGAGTGCCACAATATCCTCATTTTGGCAGACTTCGTCGCGTTTAATATTCTCGATGCTATACAACAGTCGCGCCTGGCCATCAGCCCCCACAGGCCCGTTTCCAACTGTCATGACATAGTCCTTCCAACTAGCGCATGTGACCGCTGGCATGCTCTTTGGTCTGTAAACGCGGAATGGTAGGCCAAATAGCGTAAAAATGCGGACATATCCACCTGTAGTAACTACGGACACAAACGCGTCACTTAACGACATTGCCACCACATCCTCACCCTTGGGCAGCTCAGTACGCCAATCGTTGCGTTGTGTCCACGTTTCGTGAGGACGATAGAAGAGTGTGGCTGAGGTCTCAGACTTGGCTGGACAGGAAAACAAAGTGCCGTTGCTCGTCAGGCAGGCCTTGTCGTACAGGAAAGTATCAGTAAAGTGAAAGTCGCGCTGGAAATCACGGTCGTAAAACTCCACAGTTACTGTGTTGTGTGAGTCCTGATCAACCGTCCACACAGCGCCAATTAGGTTAAGACACAGGTACTTGCGATTGCCGCGCCACGGCGTAGCGCCTGGCTGGAAGGGTTCGTGGAAGTTGGGCTGCATTAACGTGCGGCGTTTCGAGGGTGGATACTCCCCGGACCCGAGAAGCTCGCCATCAGCCCGTCGCTTACGGCCTGTTGTGTAGCCAGCACCGTCATCATCCACCACAAAGTCGTCCATGTCGCTCCCGTCGCCCAGGTCAAATTCATCGCCGCCATTGTCAGCTTGGAAGTGCCGCGGTCGTGCCGCAAGGGCTACACTGGCCGTGTTGGCAGGATCAATGACATTGCTAATGGATTTTTGCAGTGGCAGCTTCAACAGTGCATCATACTGGTCGTTAACGAGGTCAGGGTAAATGTAAACCTCGCCCTCAGTGGTTGTAAAGGATAGCAGATTTTTGACCGGATGCCAGCTAAGGTGCATGACATTGGCAAAGTCAAACCTCTGGAAGATAGATTGCGATGCAGCATCCCAGAGTAGCAACTTGCCATCTTGGCCAGCACTCGCCAGAATTGATCCATTGGGTGACCACGCGATAGCTGTGATCATGCCAGAATGGCCGTTTTCGAATGTCGCATGCTTCTGCCAGTCATCCTTGGAAATCATGTAAATATCACGCGTCGGCGATGGTACTGCAAATGCCCGTCCATCAGGGTGCCAGGCCACCTGTGAGGAGCCTGGAGACTCGCCATCGATAGACCCAATCATACCGTCCAGCTTCTTCAACAGCTCGGGCTGCTCACTGGTTAGCGAATACATGTACACGATGCCATCCTGGCAGGACACAGCAGCCAATGTCCCGCGGGGATCTAATGACACATGTTTGGCAGGCCGGTTATGTTCACGCAGTGTACGGGTTTTAGAGTGGTCTTCGGTATGCACCAACTTGACTGTCAGCTCATCACTAGCCACAGCGCACCACTTTTGATCTGCCGATAGTGCCACACCCCGTACGGGCATAGTCACTCGCACCAAATATTCTTTGAATGCCGGCGGGTCAATGGTGTATATGCTGACCACACCGTCCTCGTCACCCACGTAAAAGTACTCGTCGCCTGCAGCCACAGCCAGGTTGGCCTGTGGACACTCATCAATGTTTGTTGGTTCGCCATCGAACCCGGTCTTGTAGAGTCGTAGCGTTGGGTTTACGCCGGCCGTGATCAGCCGGCTTCCGTCTCGGTTGTAGTCGCATCGAGTTGTGCCTTTGGTGTAAGCCGGGCGAGCCCTTGGCCGCGAAGCACCGGACATGTTGCGGTCAAAGTCCATAACAGGGAGATGATATAAGCTCAAAGTCGAGAGAACCCGTGGATGAAATGAGATGATGTAAAGGAATTATATAGCCTCGAGGAGTCAGAGAACGAAGATATTGGTCGTGTGTTGCTAGAAGCAAGGCCAAGATGAACAACAAGCCCCATAAACATGGCAGCCAGCCCACCCTTGAAATTTGGCGCGTCAACGCGTCGTCGCGTTCCCAAAAAGAAAATCAATTAAACCAAAGCAAGCAGCCCACACCTGCAAGTTCAATTCCTGTCGGAGGTGCTCATCGATTCTTTTTCCTCAAATATAACCCTAATGATGGTTTCTTGGGGTCTCTAAATTAAAGTGCCGAAGCATCTCGTTCCGAGTCTAAATAAATAACCGGTTGTAGGATCCGGCTGCATGCTACGTAATAGTCTTGATGGGAAAGGGAAAAGAGAAACCCCACGGAACCGAGTATATTACCGAGTATAAGCATTCCTTTATAAAAGGGCACTACCCAGGCTTGGCCAAGGCTATTTCATAGCCACAGCATTGCCATCTCATAATTCGGTAAATATTGATCTAGGCTCTTACGCACACACATACGCACATCTACATCATCATCAAGTCAGCTACGTGCTCCAGAACGCAAGCTCTCTTTTGCCATTCGCTTTTCACCAATCATGGCTCCCGGCCTTTTGTTCGTGTACATGGCACCCAAGCCCACGCTTCCAATAGCCCAGTTTCACGAATGGTACAACAACGAGCACGGTCCGACTCGGCTGCGCCTCCCGGCCATATTTACTAATGGTCTACGCTATGTTGGCAATGATGGACTCGACCCGCCATTTCTGGCAATCTACGATGTGACATCCATGCATTGGATGCGCGAACCCGTGTACACAAATCTGCGGGCCAATCGATCCCCTCGTGAGGCTGCTACTATTGGCCAGGTTGCTGTCGACCGGCGGTTTTACGACCTAGTAGCAACACATGCAAAGCAAGGCTTCGCCCCTGCAGAGCAGCTGCCTAGTGGCGGGGCATTGGGCCGGATTTTGGTAGTTGAGGAAGTCGAGGTGGGAGGTGGCACTGGTGATGCTGCGGTCAATAACTATATCCAAGCGTTTTCTGACGTGCGGGGCCCACTGCTGGCCAAGGATGTGAGCTGGCTGAGGTCCCGGCTTTTCCGCACCTCGACGGTGCAAGACGACGGTGATTCCGCTCAAGACAACAAATTTGCAGTTCTACATGAGTATGAGAGCACCAATTTCAACCCAGCGACTGAGGCAGCCAAGGGAGATGGGATCGTGGCTGCCTCGATGCGGACCATGAAACTTTTTTATGTCTTTGGGCCTGCGCCGCGTGACCTGGACCATTTAGCGGCTCTACCTTCCGATTCACCAGAGTTTGTGTCAGCAGATGGGAAGAGCCTTGTCACTGTGCCCGGCCCTTCTGGCAATCTGCAATCCACGGTCATTGCGCCCGACGGCCTAGTGATTCCATTCCAGCTGGAGGGCAATCCTAGTCCAGATGCGCCGACTGTGGCATTTTGCAACTCGCTGTTGACCTCATTACATATGTGGGACGATTTTGTCGAGATCCTCAAGAAGGAGCGCCCTGATCTGCGCATTTTGAGATATAACCATCGGGGGCGAGGAGAGCTGCCTGCAGAAGTTCCCGTCAGCGCTGATCAGTTGGCTGACGATCTAGCCAGTGTGCTTGATGCCTTACGCATTGAAAAGCTGCACGTTCTGATTGGCGTGTCCCTTGGCGGTGTAACAACGCTCAACTTCGCCATCCGGCACCCGCGGAGACTAGCCAAGTACGTTGCTTGTGACTTCAATGTCTGTGGCAGTGCATCCAATACTGCAGCCTGGAAAGAACGCACAGCCATTGCTGAGGCAGACGGCGGCAATGGAATTAAGCACGAGCTGGCCCCAGCAACAGTTCAGCGCTGGTTCCATCCAGTGTCAATGGAGAAGACAGCCATCGTCAACAAGATGACCCAGATGGTTGGCCAGAACAATCTGACTGGCTTTCGTTACGGATGCCAGGCGCTTTGGGAATATGATCTGAAGCCCAAAATGGGCTCTTGCAGGGTGCCCGCCTTGTTTGTCGCCGGAGACGGCGATGCGGGAGGCAAGTTTCTGACCATAATGAAGGCGTATGAACAGCAGGTAGGCTTTGATAAAGCCGAATTCCGCTCGGTTGCCAACACTGGCCACCTGCCAATGACTGAAGATGCGGTAGCGTTCTGGGAGGTGATTAAAGACTTTGTATGATGATGGCAGTAGCTACTGGAGGGAGCTGTACATAGTGAAGAATTCGTGCCACTGCATAACTACATCACCGTCACAAAGGCAGTGAAAGTAAAGGGAAGCCAAACGAACGCTGCAGAATTTTAATGGCCTAAGATGGAAAGCACGCGCTCATCACACTATTGCAAATAGACAAGGACGATGTGGAATGTGTGCGCAGACACGAATAGTCACGTGATTACATCACGTAAGCACTCAAAAAAATTAGCATGGCAAAAACAGGAAATCTATCATCATCTTTAGCTTCGTATCAACATCAATTTATGCGTCGTTTTTGACGCACGTGATCCTCGTCGCCACCAATGTCCTCCGAATGGTCTTCCAAAGCCACCTTCGGACTTTTCTTCAACGCACCGGCCAGTTTACGCCGACTTTTGGCTTCTCTAGCCGATCCCAGGGTTGAGCTACTCCACTCCTCCAAGGCCGTGGGGTTTTGCTTGGCACCCATGGAGCTGCCGGCCAAGATAGCCCGACACACGTGGAAGCGGGCGATTTCCCGCACATGCACTTGACGCCCCTCTCGTTGAGCTGAATAGAACTTTTCATCGAGTACGTCAAGCACGCTACGTCCGAGGCCATCTCGCACGTGAACATTGGCCCCGGCCTCGACGAGGGCACGCATTGCCAGCTTGTTGCCACGCCGCACGGCAACATGAAGGGCTGTCTCACCCTTGCGGTTGCGAGCATGGATAGCAGCGCCACCATCAACAATCAACTTGATTAGAGCACGGGGGCTAGACCGGTCGGCGGACGATTCGAGACTATTGGCAACAAAGGCCATTAATGGCGTGTTCCCGCGATGGTCGTAGGCATTGACGTCGACGCCAAGACTGAGCAAGTTGCGGGTGGTCTCGATGCGTTGCTTCATCCGCTCTTTGCTTGTGTCTTCTAACTCAAGCTCTTCCTCCACAGGGGATTTGGGCTTGACAATTGGCGGTGCTGTGGCCACTGAATTGGGCGAGATCCACATAGCAGGTTGTGGCGAGCTACCAGCGGCTACAGGGACTGTGTTAACACTCACATTGGATCGACTGTGTTTGCGTTTGCGTGGCATGCTCCCTGCAGCAATTTCGGCTTGTTCGCTACGCATGGTCTGCACACTAGTAATGGCCGCTCCAAGACAGTGCAGTGCATTCCGCCCACGCTCGTCCTGGGCCTTTGGGTCGACGAAAGCCTTGGAAACGACTGAAAGAAGTCGTGTGTGTGTTGCAACATAGTCTTCGCTGCGTCGGTGGGCGTGGGCAAAAAAGTCTTCATCGCTTAGAGCTTTTAGTGAAGAGTCTATGTCAGTGCCGTCACCATTTACCCCACGGTCAATGCCGTTTACGCTGCAAGAAGCGGCTGGCTTCGACTCGCTGTTAAAAGCCATCTCGGGCTTGGGGAACATGTCTATGACTTGCGGCATTAGCGATGCGCGCTTATTGCCTGTCTTTGGATGCAAGCCAAAGGCATCAGGGGAGAGCTCGACGTTAAACCGGAGCATAATCCGGCTCAAAGTTCGGCCCATCTCAGCACTTTGTCTGGCATATTCAGCCAGCGAATGTATAAAAGTCCTGCCGTAGTGATCGCACGCATAAAACAAACGCGTGTCTCTAGCTAGCGGCTCTAGTAAAACTTCGAGGGCAGCCGCGTCATTAAGCCAAGTAGGACTGAGCAGATGCAGAAAGCTCTGGCCCATGCTGTTCATGTGGCCGACGAGCTCCTGGTGCGAAATCACTGCTTGCAGCAACATGTGGTGCTGCGCATCTCCTAACGCCAGCATATGCAAGGCTGTATTTCCAAAGCAGTCAATCAAGCCGGAAAAGCGGCCCACATCGCTACTCTGTACGAGACTTGCAAAGGGCGTTAGGCCCTGTGCCGAGTCGATAGCCTGTACCCAAACTGAGGTCTGCAAAGCAGGCAATAAGTGGCAGGGGCACTGGTGACGTTTATGATCTGGGGTCTTTGCCCCTTGGCACTGCAACTTTGAAGCCGAAAGTTCCAGGCTATTAGGATTCATAGGACGCAGCAGATCCCACGGCACGGGGGGTGGTGCATCCAAATCTTTGGGTGAGTCTGGATCGTGGGCCCAGCTGTCACGGTATTGTGAGTCAGCCTCTAGTGGCGACTCGAGCTTGGGTCGGTGGTGAACATTAGCGCTCAGTGTAAAGGTGATGTGAGTGATGAGGATATACAGGTACTTCATGAACACGCGGCCCAGTGGATCTTTATGCACCTGGTCGGGCAGAGATTTGCTAATTTGTGAAATACCGTTTTCCACAGACTCTGTTGTCATAATAGACAGCTCAGTATTGGAACGCTGCGACAGCCCAAACTCGCACTCGAACCGCGTGTTAAGCAACGGTTTACAGTTTCTGGAAGCCCCCCCCTGAGCATCTCTAGTATTGCGTTTGTCTTCGTTGTCATCGTCATTCACCTCTTGCACGCTGGCGGTATGTGACTTGTTATCCTTGTTTTTGACTTTTAACGGAAGGGAGTGGCCGGCCTCTCGCACACGGCTAAGGAAGAGCGGCGAAAGGACCAGAGACTTGAGACGACTTAAGGCATCGGCCACATCGTTAGCTCGGGCCCAACGTAATTCTTTGCCGGCAGTAGAACTGATCTTTTTATGTGCAGACTCTTCTCTGTGGCAGGCAGGCTGTTAGCTGGCGAAGTTGTTGTTGCCTTTGAGGGCGAAAGAAAAAAGGGGAGGGGAGGATATTAAGTGAAGGAAAAGAGACAGAGAAAAACTCAACTTACTTGGGCACATCGCTAGGATCCCGCGCAAAGGCCTCCACAACCTTGAGCACGGCAAACAAGCTAAGATGCGTATTCATGTACGCCATGATCAACGTCCACATTGACAAGACTGTCCATTTTGGTGGTCTACCGCTGGGGGTAGACGGGGAGGGAGACGGAGAAAGAGCTGGGTCAAAAGAGGTGGAGTCTGGGATGGTCAAATGGGTTGAGGAAGAGACGCCGGCAGGAGCGGATTTAGGGAGCGGCATCCTTGAGAAGGGGCGGCTATATTCTCCCGCTCTTTTTTTCTTGGATTTATTTCTTGTCTTGATTACAGCTTGTTTTAGGCGTGAGTTGGAGCAGTGGAGTGGTAGCAGGAGGGGAATGAGCCAGGAGCGGAGGCAAATGGAAGGGAAATGGAACACGAAAAGGGCAAATGGAAAGATGCAGGGTAGAACCGAGTGAAAACAAATACAGAATCTAGAGCTGGTGTTGGAGGAAAGCTAGGTTCTGGGTGTGCTATGACAAAACCAGGCCAAGATTTACGCCACAATGAGTTTTAGAGAAGAACAAGGCGGAGAGGCAAAGAACCTGTTGTGGCAGGCTAAGGGATGGGGAAGCGACTGATGGTGGATGAATGGATTGACGGGACAGCTGGTGAAAGAAACCGGTTGTGTGTTTGTATGACTGAGTCTATGTCAGCTCTTCTGGATGTGCAGGGCAGAAGACGGGCGTTACGTGTTGCCAAGGCAGTGTGTGATAGTGTAAGTCACGGTCAGCAGGCCAGCCCGATATGTGGTTTTCATGGGGTACAGTGGGTGTATAATGCACGGAATGTAGTGTGTGGTGTAAAATGTGTAGGAGGTGATGTATAGCTAGCTGTATGATGCAGGCGAAGTTCATGTATATCTCGGCTGACGCTAAAGTTGTAAAGGGAGCCAGTCAGTTGATGAGTTAGTTGACCCAATAAGGCAAGGCAGTCCAGACAGGTGGACGGGACAACGTAGTAGCGTATCAACGTGGCACTCCTGGACCAAACAGCAGGTTGAGTGGCGAAACCAGGCAAGATATAAAAGAAGGGGACAGAAATGCAACAAACAGAAGAAAGGACGGGAGAAGAGGAAAGAAAAACAAAGGACCCAGGGCAAGTCTAAAAAGCCCAAGGCCAAGACCAAGAACGGGCGGCCAATAAGGAAAACAAGGCTCGCAAGGAGGGATGGTAAAGCCTAAGGGCGTGAATGAGGAGACCAGAAGGCACAGTAAAAAGAAAGAGACAACAGATGAGGGGGATGGGGGGCGAGGAGAAGGAGGAAGAAGCGCAAGAAGAAGCCAAGGAATGCGGCAAGAAGAAGAAAGGTAGAGACAGTGGCAGAAAAGGAGACAGAGAGAAGAAAAAGAAAAGACGGCTCGTGGTTAGGAAGAGACAGACAAGATGAAGACGACGACAAAGGCAATCACCGGAGGAAGAAACAACGCACAGGGAAACGGCACACGACGATGGACAACACAGCAAGGCACAGCAAGAGCTAGAGCTAGAGCTAGAGCAGAGCTGACATGAAGCATGAATGCACATACACCATTAACATAACAGGCACGGCAGGTATATTAGAAGATGTTAGGAAGGAGAGAAGAGAAGAAAGACGAAAGGCAGGAAGAAGAGCTGACTGACAAGCTTGCACACAGCACAGTCAGAGACAACATATAAAACAAGACACATATAAAGAAAGAAAAAGATTGGGCAAAATAATAGGTAGACAGTGAAGTTGAGTCAAAGTTTTGGGACCCCTCGTGTCCCAGCTTTGTGGGTGGGTGTTTCTTTCTGCTTCGTTTTTCTTGCTTGTAAGAGCCCACCCTACAGGCACCCATATTTCTGTTTCCTTCCTTGCCCTGTCTTCGCCCCTACCCATTCATTCCCATTCCCAATCTGCCGCTGACCGATCCCAAAAGAAGGCACAGAGTCACAAAGCGAGACAAGATCAAGGAAACATAGAGGGAAGCCAGGAAAGGGGAGAGAAGAAGAGAAGAAGAGAAGAAGAGGGAATAAAAAGGTAGCTACTTGCCGAAGAAAGAGACAAGCAGGCACGGATCGACGTTCTTGCTGTCTTTTGCCTCTGCTTGCCTTTGCCAGGAAGGAACGAATCAAAATCAGAATTCTTTGTTTCTTCTTTTTCTTTTCTTCATGTTCAAAGAAAGAAACTGCTGTGAGATTTTATCTTGTTTACCTTTCCGGAGAAAGCAAGTAGGATGTAAAGGAAAAAAAGAGGCAACTACTCGCTGAATTAATTGCCGAATCAAGAAACCCTACTATGGCCATTGGCCTAACCCTTCTTCCTTTAACATCCACGCTCGCTCGCACTGTCTTGGCACTGCTCCTTTAACATGCTACCAATAAGCGATTAACAGTGCAATATTGACTAGTGTGTTCACTGTATACGAAAGCTAAACCCTTTTCTCCTACGCTCTTTTTTTTTCTTGGCTGAGTGAGGCAGTGCTAAGCCGCTGGATTCTTGCTTTGGGAGGAGAGGAGAGAGGGGGAGGGGTGCAAGAAGGGCCGGCATGGGCAAATTCAATGGCTCAGATTTGATCTCTGGGCCTTGGTGAAAGAGGAAGACCACACGAACCGCGAAGAAGGCGGACCAGTTAGGAAAGGCTCGACTCAATGTTGAGTTTTTTTATGGCTTCATTTCGATTGTAGAGGGCAGAGGGTGAAAGGAGAAAGGAGAAAGGAGAAAGGAAAGTCACGTCACATCTAGGCTACCGGTAATACCAATCCAGTAAGAATAGGAAGACAGCATCGTGCGGTCTATCGCTATTATTCTGCCGAGTGTTTCCTCTAATACGGCAAAAGAGGCAGCCCACCACAATCATACCTCCTTGTTCATTGTTGCGTCGCTTTTGCTTATTCCTGGTCCGTCCGTGTAAGTCCCTCTCTGCCTGCCCTTCGAATGACGCAGGGAATGCAGGGGTGGCCGAGGACCAAGGGCCAAGGATTACGACCAGGCCAAAGCCATACAGGACAAGAACAAGACAGGCAGGTCAGGTCAGGACAGACAGCAAAGCAGGCTGTGTAAATGTCTTCTAACTTGCCCATTTTCTTAACCTGGATTTTTCTGTGCTTTTTCGTTTATTTTTCTCTGCTTTTTTTCTTTTTTTTTTTTCTTTTTTTTCTCTTCGTGTTGAGGTGGGGGAGTCTGAGAGCTGAGGAGTAGCCTGTTACTTAAGCGCCAGTTCTTTTCCCTTAGTTCTATACTATTGTAACAGCAGAATGAATAGGAGAAGGCATGGCAAGACAGATCGTATCTGCAAAGAAAACACCAAAGAACAGTAAGGAAGGGGCGGAGAGGTGGAATATCAATATGTTGTTAATTCCAACTGTCCTGCTTGTCGCCCAGACATGGAAAAAGCCAAAACACAGCCAAGCAATTTCCCAAGACTTCGTCCTTCTCGTCTCTTACTATTGCTGCCTGTCTTCTTTGTCATCAGTGGCTTGGCTCTGTTTTCGTTACAGCCTAGCCAAGGCGAAGTCCAAGACCGTCAGCTTGGTGATTTACCCAACATTCAACACACACCTCTGTCCTCCCCTCACACCTACCCTTCCTCCTGCATATCTAACCGACATCTGCATGTTTTTAAGTCTGGTTTCTTTTTTTTTCTTTGCCTCGGCTTCCTGCCTATTGTTTTCCTCGCTCTCCGTCACCCATTTCCATTCTCCGCCCCCAATGTCTAATCTTCCGACGTCCCGCACTACATTAATATAACTATTTTTTTTTGTTTTAGCTTGGACCGTCTTTGCCATTTCTCAGCAACAACCCATGTTGTTCTCCATCACATCATTTCTTTTACTTTCCTCCGCTTGTCCAAAGAAGTCTCCTCGGCACTACAACAATTTTCCCATCTTGCCTTGCTCCCACTGCTTGAATATTAAGAAAGCCCAAGCTGCGTTGAATAAATCGTGCATCATCTAATGCTTGTTAGTTGCCCTTCTCAATAAATCTGAAGTAACACAAGGGCCAACCCCCCGGCCCGTGTAACATTGATATCACCACTCACCTTCAACCCATCAACCTATCAACCTATCAACCCCAACTAGTGCTTGCCTCTTTGGATACCTGTCTCCCCATTCTATTCTCCCGCCTTGCATATAGATCCTGTGAAATTTTGACGTGATTCTTAGCACGGCACAACACACCACCACTACCAGAATCGGCGCGCTCTTGCGTAACAATCCACAGGACAACAGCAGCACAAAACCCAACTTGTAGTGTGTACTCTCCTCTCCACAAGTTTCTTTTTTCAGTACTGTTCTCACCTCACTCTTGATATATCCGTGCTGCAAACAACACTTCCCCAATGCACCTGATAGATCTGCACCCGGACGAAGCCATTCTGCTTTCGGATGTGACTTGGCGCATGTCCCTGGGTTCTTGCCATCCTTCATCAATTTGATCACCTGGCGTATGCATACACAGCAACAAAACACAAACTCTGCCCTCTTACAAGACCACATACACACAAGATGTTACCTCGCCTCACCTAGCTTCTACCCCCACCCGATCTCGGCGAGGCCTCCGCTTCCACTGCCGATGCAGTGCGAGGACACATCGGAAACGGCGCAAGACACTAGAATAAATAGAACAAGAAACTATGAAAAGCGATAATTGTGTGATACGTAAAATAGGAATTGTGAGCGTACATTCTACATTCCCGTCGGGCAGTAATATAAAAAACCAAAAATTTGCCGCATTTCCTCATGCAATGAAAAAGGCAAAAAGATGTAACACAGATGTGTGGGGAAGAAATAGAATAAATAGTAACAAAACAAGTAGATCAACGCCAGGTTCGCCAGTCCCCAGTTGGTCTCGAGATCCAACATAGATGCTATACAAATCACGGAATAAAAAAAAAAACATAAACCTAACCACCTCCGCCCCCGGCGTAATTTCTCCGGTCTAGATTCTGCCCGGCCAGTAGTCAAGGCCTTCTCTTATATCATATAATGTTTTCTGACATCAACTTCATCACTTGCCCACAACTTAGAAGGATGGCGACGGCCAGTGGATGGTGTTGCATTCACCTTCGTGGTCAATGAAGTTCTGGATACGCGATAAATTCCAGCCACTGACCCATCGTCCCTGTTCATCGTCATGGTGTGGCCGGCCCAGTCGGAACGAGCGTGAGAATGAGCACAAGCCGTTGTGGAAACGCCACTGGAAGCAGTCGTTGAAGCTATCGCAAGCTGCCTTGCAGTTCTCGACCGAGTGGTAGGCATCGCGGAGAGTGGGAGTCATTTCGTCATCCTTAGGGATGCGGCTGATTTCCCAGTCCTGCCACTTGTGATTGCGCTCGTCGTTCTTATCAAACAGGAGGATATCATCGCTCATGTTGTCCCAAATGTCGATGCGTTCTTTGACTCGATGAGCGACAAAATTGAGGTATATGTCCTTGATGAGCATAGGCTTGTTCTTGACGTCGTCGGTAGTGTTGTACTGAGAGCTCTCGAAGTCCCAGAAGGTTGCCACCTCCTCACTGTTCATGTGGTGCATGGTAACGATGGGGTGGCACCACTGCGATCTGCTGAAGGCCATGGTGTAAGGCTTGTCGCCATTGATGGTAGGCCACTAGAAAGCTGTTAGCAAATTCACCCTATATTGTTTTGCAAGTTCTGGTATTTGAAATGCCGGAGATAGCGGCAGAAATTACGGGGAAAAAAAGGGGGGAACCTTACCATCTGCTGAATGTCAAGACCAGTCTTGTCCTTCATTGACTGCGCAAACATGTAGTCGCCGCAGCACACAGACTTCACGGGCACATCGTAGTCGTTGGCGACACCGGGGTGCTTTCCGACAAATTCCTCCATACCAGCCTTGGACACCAGGTAACCACTACCACCGTGACCAAATGGGAAGCTTCCCAGCAGAGCGACATTTCCTAGGTACTGAGGACGCTTGGGATCCAATGTCTTAAGCCACTGCATCAGGGTGGGCCACATAACGTAGGTGTCGGCGTCAATGGTCATGTACCAATCGTAGTTGGGACGCATGGCCCAAACCTTTTCGGCAATGTGAATGTTCTTGTACTTGTCAAGGTTCCAACCATCAGAGGCACCGTTGTGGCTGCCGCTCTGGTCGGCGTTGCACGTGTCCTGATCAATCAAACACTGCTGCTGGCGGCGGTACAGGTCGAAGTCGGGGTTTTCGTCCATGGCTTCTTGCAGGACAGTGTCCAGAGCATTGCGCACGTGAAAGCCCGAAATGGTCTGCTCCATGTCAGAGTAGATGAAATACTCGGGAATGCAGCGGAGAACAGTCAGCAGCTGGGTGGGAATTCGGCTGAAGGATTCAGTAGCACCCGTCTTCATAATAATGAGGATGTTGCTAGTATCGGGGAAGTGATCACAGATGGGGTCCAGACGGCGTGCCGGCTGGTCTAGGTTCTGGGGAATGAGCGCATTCTCGGTAGCGACAGGACTAGCCGCGGCAGCAGAGGTAGCGTGATTGGCACCATTGTGGCTTTCAATGTTGGTAGTCTGGGGGTTCTTCTCGTGAGTCGGAGTGTTCCCGTCTTGTGGTTGCTGGTGAGCCGGTGCTGCGGCAGAGCTCTCAGCAAGGTTGCTAGGGATAAAGCTGTTAGGAGCGAGAGTGAATCCCATGAGCATTATAACCAGTAAGACCATTACCATGACCCTTCTCCGAGAAAGCATCAGGAGAACGGTGCGTGGCATAGCCGGAAGGCTATCCGCTGATAGGCCCATGGTGAAAAGTATGTAATGATCCAAATGAGTCGTAGGCAATTATAGGAGAGGGGGGAAAGCTACTGTGAAAAACAACCCCAGTGTATATACCGAAAAAATAAAAAAAATAAAAAATGAAAATGAAAATGAAAATGAAAAATAGGACAACGAGAATCACCGAAGTGTTCGCAACAGACACAACACCAAGCAAAAGAAGGTGGAGAATAGAAGAACAGAAGAACAGGAGATACGATGAAGAAAAGAAGCACAAAGATTGAAGTAGAAATCAGAAGACCAAGCTCAGTCAAGAGGTCGGTTCACTTTCGTCTTATAGCTCAGTTTTAGCTTTCCAAAGCCCCAGTCTACCCACTCCCAGTCCATAGGATGGGATGTAGAAAATAAAGAGAGAAGATAGGGGAAAGCAGAGCTAAACGCTAAGAGAGCAGGAACAAGACAGGGGAAATTAACGTCCCAAAGTAGCCAGACAACAAAAAACGGCCATGGAGAGTGGGAGCTGTGCAAGGGCCCCCGTTCATTCAAAACAAGGGGCGTGGATCTGAGAACAGATCGGAGAGGCAAGAAAAAACAAGCGCAAATGAGTGAATCGTGCGGAAAATCGGGGTGGAAAAGATTGGGCGAAGTCATCTACAAACATTCAACACAGTAAGCCTTGTGCCTTTTCTTTTTTTCTGCCGGCTGGGTCAGGACCCAGTTGGTGTTTGACGAAAGCGGTCTACAGTCACTAGAGGGCACAACTGAACAGAAACAGGAAGGAGAAGCGGCCACAAACACAATTTCGCAAAATTTGAAAGCAGCAAGAACCAGGAAAACAGCAAATAAGGAGCGAGGCAAAAAGCGGAACAGTTAACTTGCTTCAGTGCACCTTCTAGCAAGGGGAATGTGGACAATGAGACAATCCGGCTGCTCGTATAGGCCGGCTCTAGAACAAAAAAAGAATAGCCAGCTAAGTCCTGGGCACGGCGGGGCAGACACAATTGAAATAGGGACGACATGCAGCAGCAAATAGCGGGGTTGTGCCTTGAAACCAAGACTTTGCAGTCGACACGAAGCCTGAAGCAAGGCACAGCTACAGCACCAGCTGCTAGTCCACTGGCTTGTAGTAGCACAAAACACTTTTAATAGAGGCGTTGTCCAGCGGAAGAGGCTTTGAACATCAAGAAAACAGCCAAGAACAAAGCAAAGCAACAGGCTAGAAAGAAGAAAGGACCAAAGCGAGCCCCTGAAAACAGAAGGAAAGGATCAGCAACAGCATGTAACCTGATCAAGCATGGTCCGTCCCATCTTCTCAGTCGTACCCATCTCCTCCTTGTCTCGTGTTTTGCGTACATGCATGCAGAAAAGAAAGATAATATGCTACCAGGCTAGTAGCTCCTGGGCTGACTGCCTGTATTTTACAGGGTTAATACAAGGGTATTCTAGGGTTACCACAAGACGAAAATAGGCATAAGAACACGGTAAACGAGACAAAGAAAGGTAAAGCCAGCATAGAGAGGGACAGACTCAATGTACGAAACAGCAAACGGCTGCGTATGTGGCAAGTTTGCCGTCAGACCGTCGTTTCAATTTATCTTCATGTTTACGTTGGGCTGCGTCAGTTCGTGTTCCGCAGGCAAAGACAACAGGGCGCCTGGATGGGGATTGATTACGCGACGGCACAGGTTGGCAGAGACAAAGGCCATGGAGAAAAACAGCTGACAAGGTGAAAGGGAGGAGAGGAGACAAGGACAAAGAAAGCAAAGACATGCGTGGGTTTCTGAATAGCTTGGTATTTTGTTTCTGGGACTAACACGTTTCTGCTTCCTTTGCCTCCCCCGCCTCTGTTGTTGCCATTGCCGTCGGTAGTCTCGGGGCCGGGTAGATCGGTACGGACTTGAGTGATCTCTTGGGCTGATTGGGCTGATGAGTGCAGCGATACAGCAGAGGCGAGTCATGGCATGATTGTGGGATACATATGGGTATGCATCTACATACACAGGGGCCTCTGTACCTGCAACGTTGCCTAGATCTGTAGTGTATAATGAATGTCATATAATAAGTACAACACACTGGACATTGCGCTGCATTGACCTAACCCATGAAGCTCGGTACAGCCTCTTGTTAAATGATGTGAAACACCACAAACCATATACCTTCTCCTTGCAAGGGGGCCTTAAATTTCCGGACAAGAGAAACCCAGAGCTTGAAAGAACAGATGGTCGAGTTTGACCCGCGTTTCTAATATTGGCCGGCATCGCCAGATAGCGGACGAGACCACAGTGTGGAGGCCACAAGCCTTTGTCTAGGATTTTCCGACGATTAACCTTAAAAAATACCGAGAGAGAAAGGAGAGGGAGGAGAGACCCTAGGGCTCATGCTGGCGGCCTTTATACTACACATCCATGCTATATTGCATGGTTTCTCAACGAACCCGCGCTCATTCTGTATCCAAAAGATCGGCGATCCCATCCCACACAGCAAACAACCAGTTGACGGCATGGCGCAATGTTTTCTGTTGGTTGATGTATTTAGACGAATACGGCTCTCCTATGAACACACCGCCACACGATTCGGTTGTCCTGAGCCAGCAGCACCAGTGCATATCCATGTATACAAGGGGATATCTTCAAGATCGAGCTGAGATTTGAGAGAACGGACAAGCGAGACGATAGCACAGCCAAATACCAAAATGACAGTGTCCGTTGACGTCGGCCGTGCCAAGTGAGGGAGCAACGCTGAATTGGAAAGAAACACAACCCAGATAGTTGGCAGTTTCAATTCTCATCTATACGGAGGCCAGTACTTGGGATAGGGGGAGGGGAAAGCCGAGCAAAAAGGGGAACGAGCTGTGGATTACGAAGGAATCTTGTGTGATTTTATGCGATTTCATTTTTCATTCATTATTTTTCCCTCCTAGCAGCATGCAGAACACACGAAACATAACACTGCAACGCTCCCTAAATCCAAGACACCCAGCCGGTTGAAAGAAGTGGCAAGAGGACTACCCGTTCAGGCATTGGAAAGGGGCTCCAAGAGCGGCCCTTAGAGGCATTGCATGATGAGACACCTGATTTTCCCTCAGGGCAGCATAAGCGCCCTCCAATCAGCATCTTCAGAAAGCCCACACCTTTCAACCTCTACATCACACAAGAACAAAGGCCTTTGCGGCTTCCCTTTCGCTAAAAACCACAGCGTATTGCCCATTACAAAGTCCACGGCGCATGCCATCGCAGCGAGCTGGAAAGCCAGCCAACGTGTAGGACAGCCTTATGGACCCAGGCCTAGCCAGCCTAATCCAGAGACTCATTGATTTCCACTTTGTGGGATAACCATCTTCCCATCCCCCATCCTCCAAAGTCCCTGAAATCCTGAATCATAGCAAGTTCTCACTTCGCTGTCCGTGCGTTTGTTCTAGCTTCTCGTTGGCTGGGGCTTCTTGCCTACGGATTCTTCCTTGCCATCGATTCTGTGCCTGGCTCATCATTCTCTAGTATTCTTCGCCCCCCCCCCCCCCCGGCTTGGCCTCGGGGCTCTGTCTCTGTCTTCTACCTCAATGCATCTTGTTACTGGGGTGCCCAGAAGGCCAGCATGGAAACTAACGCATCATTGTCGGTGCACGGTGTACCCACCACCACTGCACGATGCAGAATGAGTTTGTCCTGTTGTTTGTTATCTTTCTTGGCAGTGTGTGGATTTGTGATTCAATATGGGTCCCCTTATTCATGTTGCAACGTTGTGAGTATTCTATGCATTTCATACCATATTAGCATAACCAAGATTGCATTGCTATATGCGCAGTACAGTAAACACGACGAAAAAAAGAACCAAATGCTGTCTCAACGACAAGCACGCCCTGTTGGTTCTCTCTGTTTTCCCCTGTCCTTCATGGGTTTTATCTCCCGACCCCTATTAGGCTCACCGCCCTGAAAGTTCGACCCCGCTACGAATCACACCGACTAAAGCGCCCGTCTGGATAGTTTCGTTTGCACCGCCGGCAATACGGTACTCAACGTCTGCCAGTCCATCCAGCCACGTAATCATGGCCTCGGGAGCTACCTCTAGCTTAGTCAGCTCGTCAGCCAGTGCCGTGACAATGTCGGCTAGGGCTAGACCTTGCGTCGTTTTTATGGCGTTTATGGTGGTGAGGCATGCGGTCACATCGGCTGTGCCGAGCAGTGTGTCAACTATTTCGCGGATTGCGTTGGGCGGCGGTGCTGCTATGCATGTGTAGATAGTGTCGGTAGTGATCAGCTCGCGTTCAATGTCCTTTTCAGCAATTTTGGGGCCGTCGCGTAGCTGAAGAGGAGCACCTGGGAAAGGAGGCAACAGATAAAAGCCGTTAGTATAATCTGAGTTACGCACTATCCGTACCTGTGCGAGAGAGACGCTGTGACATGAGGCTGTATTTGTCTCTAATGTCGGACGCCCCATGCGCATTTGTGATACACCAAGTTAGCTTGGATTTTGACTTACTTGATGCGTGGCATGCCTGTAGCACGTTCAGTGCTCGACGCATATCACCTTTGCTTAGCTTGACCAGTGCCTCGACAGCCTCAGGCCGGATTTTGACACCCTCCTCCTCTACCACTTTGTCTACCAGGAGTTTGATATCTGCCTCTTTCAGCGGGCTGAAGCGAAAGCGTGTGCAGCGCGAGAGCAGCGCGGGCGAGAGTTTGTGTGCATAGTTGGCGATGATGCAGAAGCGAGTATTAGTTGTGTACTTTTCCATGATGCGGCGCAGGGCCATTTGCGCCGTGTTGGTCATGGCGTCAGCTTCGTCGAGAATAATAAGTTTGTAGCCCGCCATGCCACGAGATGCCCCGCCACTGTTATTAGAGGTGCCACCCATGTTGAAGATTTGCTTCGTTGAAGCAAAGGTCTTGATCTGCTCACGCACCACGTCAATGCCTCTGTCGTCTGAAGCGTTGAGTTCTAGCACCATCTGCCGCATGTTGTCACTGCCATATATCCTGCGCGCCAAAGCCAGGATTGTGGATGTCTTTCCCGTTCCAGGTGGCCCGTAGAGAAGCAAGTGCGGTAGGCGGTTGGTCTCGACAAACTTGTTGATTGTAGCTAGGATATCATGGTGGCCGGAGACGTCACTTAAGGATGCGGGGCGGAACTTTTCAACCCTGTATAGCAGTTAGAGCTGGCACTTCTTGTGGGCAATGTGGACGGAGAATTAGTCTTACTCACCATGGGAGACTATCCTGAGCTTCTACTGGGAGATTGGCCGCACTGCGTTTTCCCTTGGGAGCATCGGCGTGGAAGCTCACGGCCGGGACATCGATATCCATCTCATCGTCAGACATGGTGCTCAATGAGTAGCAATTATGGGAAAGGAAAGTGCAGTGCAGCGTTATACGAGTAGGGCAAAGATGCAAGCCTTTAAGGGGCAAAATAGAAATGTTGTAGTAGAGCTGCTCGCCACTGTGTATGTGGTAACTGAGACCCTAGCTAGAGGCATCACGAAGGGCCAAATTCGACAACGCGTGCGACGCGCCTAACAAGGCTAGGTCTATTTAAACCCCTGTTGAAAAAAACACTAGTAGTATGATCTTTAATGGTGACAAGGCTGAACAAAGCGGGTAACACCTATTGCTAGGGTTGTAGCTACATTTATAGGGTTTGTGCAAGAACTTTGACGTCAATATTTTCTTTCTTGTGCTTTTCAAACCTTCGACATTGTTCTTGTTTGCCCTGCAAGTTTATTTTCTGCTTTTTGTTACTCTGCGTGGACGTAAGTCTAACCACAAGAATCATCCTAACACGAGAAACGACTCACTTATCGCCTGCTCGTGTATTCTCTGCCTACGGTCCTTTCACTCTTCTCATAGCCATGGCTATTGACACACCCGAGTCTACTTCCGCCACCGGGGCTGTCATGAGTGCAGCAGTAGTATCGAACGCTGCTGCTCTACGGACAAGCCTTCTCCGAACTAGCTTCAACCTGCGCAAAACGCCGGCTACAAGCAACAGCGCCAGTGGATCTAGCAAGCAGTCCAAGTACGCTGAAAAGGTGCGTGCTGCCGAGACTGAAGATTTACGTAATCTGCCACAGCACAATGCTGGTATTGGCTGCAAGCCGGACGATAAGGCGCTGCAGGCCAAACGCGCCGACGAGGACTTGCGCCGAAAGCTGCAGTTGGGCAGGAAGAGAGGTGCAGACGTCGCAGTGCTGGGTGCTGAGAGCAGTGATGAAGAAGAGGGACGAAGTGCTTTGGGAAGGTCAAAAAGGGCAAAAAAGACGACTGGCAAAGAAAGCAAGATGCCAGAGCTGGAGGCAAAGACCAACGAGGTTGTCTCTGCGGATATAGGAGGCGTGGTTCCGGTGGCTTCAGCAGCTGGTCTTGAGCCAAAGTCAGCTGGAGTGGTAGAGAAGTCTGGTAGGAGCAAGAAGAATAAGAAGAAAAAGAAGAACAAGGCGGCTGTGGAGGCTGCATAGGTATGAGGACCTATGACCAAGGTTTGATGCGGGGCGTTATGGGAGTTCAAAATGATTTGTATAATAATATGGCTACTAGCGATTTCAACTAGACACACATAATCTTGGACATTAACTCTGTATCTTTTGTTAGTCGTCTTCCATTAAGGCCGCTAGCTCAGCCTCTTCCTCTGCCGTGAGAAGCTCTTTCTCTTCCTGGTTCTCTTCCGCTGCCTCAGCTGTAATATCCTTCTGCATTTCCTCAACCAGCTGGTCTAGCTCCTTGCGTTTCAGGGGCCAAACTCTGACGGTACCATCAATGCTTGCACTGCAGACCTTCTGGCTGAGATCGCGCGGGTCTGTGATGAGAAGCAAGTCTGTCACCTCATCGTAGTGGCCGTACAGCACATAGGCCAGTTTACCTGACGCCTTGTCCCAGATCTTGATGTCCTCATCGCGCCCGGCTGTAATGACCCACAGTTCTGTTACGGCGACAGCACGTACGTGGTCGCCGTGCGTAATGACATCATCCGGTGTGAAGTTGCGTGTACGCGAAAGACACTTGGCTGTGCCGTCAGCGCTGGCTGTCCAGAGATCTAGCTCATCGTCGCCGCTGGCCGTGGCAAAATGCAGGCGGTAGACGCCGGTCTCATGCACACGGATAGTCAGGCGTTCCTCTGAATTGGTAGTGCCATGGTGCTGTTCGCGAATTTTCTCGTATGACGCTAAGCGGATGCGCCATCGCCGGATATGCGGGTCACTCCCAGCAGAAACGACGACGGCTTCGGAGGCAGTGGTCAAGACTGGGTCGACGACTAGGTGCTGCAGAGAGCCCATGGCTACGGCCGAGTCTTGGATGGTGTGCAACTGGGCGCCGGTTTGAGCATTCCACACGATCAGCTTTCTGTCAGCACCGCCGCTGACAAGTACATCAACGCCATCAAGCTTGGCCCAAGTGAGGGCCTTGACAAAGTCGGTGTGGCCCAGTAGGGGCTTGCCCACGGGCTTGGATGTGGCAATATCCCATTGATAGATGGCCTTGTCCCACGACCCTGCTGCTATGATGGTCTTGGTGGCTGCAATGCAAGTGACAGGGGCTGTGGGACCAGAGTATGATTTTGATACGGAGCCTGTCTATAGAAAAGAAGACAGGAAGGAGAGGGAGGCTGTTAGCATATGACATCTGGGCTTGGAACGAGGGCAGAGCGAGCGAAGCCTATGCAGACATAGAGGTGTAAGGAAAGGCCGAAGCAAGCATGACGCAAGGCAGTGATAAGTCTGCATTTGCGTTCTACCTCTAGATGTTCAATGCTGGGGCTCTTACCTCAAGATCTACTCGGCGTACTTTGCTCGCTGATTCTGCCACGAAAACAGACGAGAGAGGCGCGCTAGGATCAGATATCAGGGCCAATACTTTGCTCTTGAGCTTGATTGGATTGCCAAAGACGTTGCTGGACTTGGCGAGCTGCCGGGCATTTTTGGCATGTGTGGCACTGGGGGTAGAGCGGTTAGAGGAGCGGGTCTTTGGGGAAGAAACTGTGAGAGCTGGAGGGGCAGAGGCTTACTCCGTCTGGAAGAAGTTGTCTGTGTTCGTGGTCATTGACATTTTGGCTGAGCCTCTGAAGGGAGTGATACTGTGGAATGGTGTATCGATAGCAATCATGTCACGGCCAATGACAAATAAAAGTATGTGTTGCTTGGCAAGCCGTTAGGGTCTGGGGTTTGACCACTGTCCCACTTTAATAGAGAGACAAGCGGTATTGCGAGCGGCTGCTCCTCTCCTCTTGACAGATTGAAGCTCACGATGGACACTGGTCTTTCTTTATGTGAGGGCTTATAGAAGACGAACGAGGGTCGCGATGAGCTGTGGAGAATGCGAGCTAGTCCGTGCTTCCGGCTTACACTTGGGTCTATTGTGTTACTCCACATGTGCACACTAGGCGACCGAGCCTCAGCTCTCTTTTCCTGCTTGGCTTCATGTTGGCTCGGATAGAACACACGTGCTAGAATTGTGTCTTAATCAACACAGCCTAAAGACTGCTTTAACGGGTTTGCATTCGACTATTTTTACACTGACCCTCTGAGGTTGGGACCGCTGGTATTCTATGATGATGTTCGCGACTATGAACCCCTCGGAGCTGAGGGATCTTCCGCGGCAAATCCACACTACTGCGCCTGAGATTCTTGCATGTACAGACAAGGGTCCTATTTGGGCACGCCGTCCTGATGTATTCCATAGCGGCACCTCCAGCACATCTTTCATGGTTCTGGCTATTCCCAAAGTTATGCTTGGGTTGCACGTTGGGCGTGCAGGCGCCTATGCTGGACTGCTTGATATCCAACTGGATGAGAGACTTGGAGTCTGCCGGGCCGAAAGTATATTCGCCCTTTTGACTACATCCATAAATCTTGTACCTGCTGCATTGTCTGGGACAGCTTTGATTTGCGTATGTACATATTTGCCGCAACGCTGATTAGAGCTACACAAACCCTCGCAACATCGAAGTTCAAAGTAACTTTTTCTTTCTGCAAGATGATCGGTTGGTCTCGTTTTTCGAGAGAATTGGAAAGTTTGATCTCTATCTTTCCCCCTGGGTCATCTTGACATTGACGTCTTCAATGCTCGTAGCCCTGGCATGAATGCAAAATGAAGCGCTCGCAAAGGTAATGTAAAATGGAAAAGGCAAAAGCTGACTTCCTTCAAGACAATAGCGCTATATTATTTGGTAGTAGTATCTGAATTTATTAGGCTCTTATCCGCTAGCTCTTTACTTTGGTACAGAGCCGCAATAGCCGCTCCGATGCTCGATCCATTCTTGGCCACGCCCATCTTCACTCGTTGCTCACCAACCTCGCCAATCTGGACAACATCCCGCAACGCACTACGCAGGTCTGCCTCAAAAGACGGATAGTATTCTATCAGCGAACCGTCAACACCGATATCGATAGTGCCCGTGTCTGTCTCAGAGCCACAATCACTGGACAAGGTCACAGTTTTAGTGTCGGAAAGCGTGGGAGATGACACAGGGGGTGTTGTCTGGGCTTTGAATTGTAGCTCACTTGACGGAATTGTTGGATGTGATGGCGGTGAGGCTGGCTTGTTCTTCAAGAAGCGCTTTATCAAACGGTAGACTAGGCGGAAGGCGGACCCGCACCCTATCGCATTGGTCTCTTTTGTTTCCACTAGCAAGTCTTTGGAGGCTTTTACCTTGCTTTCTGCGGTGAATGGCGCCGCTTTAGCGTCGAATTTGCTGACTCTGCCCGACTGTATGATGACTCCGGCCACAGCCACACCTGCAGTGCGTCCTGCCCGCCGCCCAATGGCCATGGCAATGGTGCGCATTGCTTTTGCATCTTCCGCTGTGATATCACTAATCTGCAATCTTTCAGCGACAGCCTGTCTGCTCATGAGAAGGTCGGGGCTGCGGTCGCCCGCCAATACTGAGAGCAGTTCACTGTCGATATGGTACTGCTTCAGCAGTGGACATGTCTCGCTGTCTCTAATCTCGAATCTCAGCAGACTAGAATTTACTAGATCGAGCAATACGAGGCGGAGTAGCTCGCCTAGGTATAGCCCCGACACGTGCTTTTCGAGAGTCTGCTGGCCTGGGTTTGTTGACTCGCGATCGAGGATTTGGTCGTATTGCGTTGAGGGTAGCGCGGCTGTATTATCATCAAAGCAACCGCCCCACTCCGTGTTCATGAGCATCACCCCGCAGCTTGCATCAAGGTCTGAAGCCTTTCTAGAAGCCAGTTTGTGGATCTTTCTTTGCTGCTCTACGTACGCTGCGTTCGTGCCGGTGCCAAAAATAGCGCCCATCAGAGTCGGCGGGCTAGTTGGAGTGGTGTAAGCGCGGGCTAGAAGAGTACCGACGCTATCGTTTGCAAGCGCGCATACTGACACTGGAAGCTTTAGTGTGTCGACCGCCTCTTGTAGCATTTGGCATGGGTCACGGCCAATAGCAGTGGGGATGGCCCAGCCCTTGTCCCACTGCAATAGGACGCCTCGGGCGAGCGAGTGCTGCTCAAAGGTAAAGCTAAAGATGAAGCCCAGTGGTAGCGGGAGAACTGGGGTTGGCCCTTGTTCCTCCATGGGTGTTGTAAGATGTGGATTTTCAACAAGGAAGTCCGCGATGCACTTCGCGACAAAGAGGAATAGCGGCATGTAACTATGCTCAGTCATGACCACACGCGGAATCTCGCTGGTGGTCTGCAGCAGCGTGTAGGTGGAATCTCCTTGCAGTTGAACGGAGCACACGCGGCAATTCGTCCCGCCGAGGTCAACACCAAGAAATACACCCTTTTCGGTGCCGGTGGGCAGGCTGGTGATGAAGGACGGGATTTGAGTAGTGCTTTCATGGCTAAGGGCAGAGCCTTTTTTGAGGGAGAGAAAAACGGCGTGTTGTTAGCAAGATAAGTTTTGGGGGGGAGGTTGAGAAAGAAAGGTGGGAGTGAGGCTATGGGAAAGGGCTTACTCAAGTGCTGGACTAGATGTGATACAGCGAAGTTCACTTGTGTGGCGTCTAAGTCAAACTCGGAGGCGATTTGCTGTGCTCTTTTGTGCAGCTCAGACTCTTTAGCATCGGCCATTTTGCTTGGTCGGCTGTCAAGATGGCTTGACGGAAGAGTAGAGGCAGCACGTGGCGTGGTAGTGTCGATCGGCTTTGCGGTACGAGACTGACTTGTGTGTATCGTCGCCTAGGTGGATGCGTGGCAAACCTAAGAGTCTGTATGTGCCTGTTTACAGTGACATGAATGACAGACTGTTAGAGTCTTGCTATGGGACAAACCAAGCGCAAGATGAGAAGGAGAGCAAGAAGGGCACAGATATAGTGAGCGGTAGGATGAAGAGAAGATAAAATACAAAACTAAAATCATTTAAAAAACAGAGCTGCACCGGCTCTCTCGCGTACCGTAGCGCTACCGGCCCTCCTCTGTGTACGGCCTTTGTATATCTCTGACTAGCTCTCTCCCAAATCACCCTCCCAGCTAGCCTATCCCTTGCTACAGAGATACGACAGTCTCAAGGCATTTATTTTTATTTTTTGTTGAAGCCCTTCCTTCTCAAGGGTTACCAACCGCTGAAGCCCGGGCCGCCGCTGGGCTCGCTAGGAAAGAAGAAGCTATTGGACCTAATATGGACGCGATTTGATGTCATAGTGAAAAGAATGGACAGAGGACACGGCCGGGCTTAAAGCCTTGTTAGACCGCCCAAACGTGAATCGACTTACGCATGTGTGATGAACCAGATGAGCATTACACAAGAAATATAGGTGCAGACGTGTCACGAGATGAGGCGCCGAGATGCATCTGATCAGCAAGATGAGCACAAGTGTCTGCCAGCCCCTAACAAGCGATAGCGACGGAACAGAGCCCGCAGAGAGCAAGACAACGGCCACAACCTACCCTAGTGTACCAACATCTTTGGGGGTAGACCACCTTTTTTTCTTCGCTTCGCCTCGGCATTCGGATTCCTTCCCGGGTGTGGGATCGTCCGGCAAAGCACGGCGAGATGGCCGGTCGAGAGGGCGGTCCATTCGAAAGGGGGGTTTGAATTGCCCTGCTAGTAAGCTGTACCCTAAAGTTATAAGCCATCTAGATCTCTTCGTAGACGTGTTCGAATGAAACAAGTGTTTCAAAGGGTGCACGTTTTGGCAAGATGCAAATTTGGAATTGGGGTGTGGTGTTGTGGTGATTTTGCATGGGGACCAACGCTGACGTAATACGAACATAACCCTAACGAACATAACCCAACGAACCCCGCTTTTTTTGTACCTCATGTCATGTCAGACTAGGGGTTTTTTCTTGGGCTCTAGGTCCATGAACAATTTGTAGTTAATTCAATAATTCAACGATCCATCCATTGACTTACTGTCCTATTTCCTGAATCATTGTGCCTTTTTTATTGGCGACTAGCCTGGATCGAATCCCAGACCTGCCTTCACACAACCCTGAAGCTACTGCTCCGACATCTCCCCTCTAACGCCATTTTCAGTCTACTAGGCACGTCCTGAGCTTCACTCTTCTTAGAGACACAAGCCCGTTGAGGCTTTGGTGATGCTTTATACTTGAAACAATCGTTGTACTACACAAGACGGAGAGCGTTACTCCCAAGTCTATCTTCTTCTTGATAACCATTGGGCTTGTACGCAGTCTTGCTGTAAACTCGCATGTATAGTCAAGCTGTGCGCTAACCTAGGCATTGCCAGCGACACAAAGCAGTTAGAAACCGCTACATTTGATTTGAATATAGTATCCGGATAGCTGCATTCTGTTGGGTCGGAACCAGAGGTTCTTGATTTTTTCGGCTTGGTGTCCTTCTCCTTTGCATCCATCTCCTTCTGTATCCATCTATCTGCCTCCCGTCTTGTTTGTCGAGCCGTTTGCAGCCGCAACTAAATTTCGTATCGCAACCGCCTTGCAGCTCAGCGTTAGGCCCCTAGTGTTGGGCCCTGGCCCTTTTCCCATTCTTATCCATTTTGCTTTTTTTTCTCCCTCTTTTCATCTCATATCATCCTTCATCTATATTCCCCCATCTTCTTGTCCTCTTGTCTTCTTGCAGTGGCTTTGCCAACCCTACCTACAACCAGCCATCTCTCTTCCACATAATCATATACAGAGCTTTCTAAGCAGACGTACGCCTATACATGTACAAAGGATCGTCAGTGGGTTCTTGCCGCCAGGACCTCTCGACTCGACAGCACTAGCGGGGATGGAGGTTATTCTTTCAAATGTGCCGCGGCAATGCCCGCAAAAGGTTGTCACTGACAACCTGATGCCGTATCTAGAGAAGTTACAAATCAACGAATTCACTTGCGTCAAGATGAGCCAAAAGCCGTCAGCCCGGATCCTCTTCGTCCACAAGAAAGACGCCGAGTTATTCTTGTCCAAGTT
Source organism: Ceratocystis ficicola (assembly GCA_038407015.1). NCBI lineage: Eukaryota > Fungi > Ascomycota > Sordariomycetes > Microascales > Ceratocystidaceae > Ceratocystis > Ceratocystis ficicola. The sequence continues at coordinate 44,719 of JAZBQP010000099.1, read as the reverse complement.
CCCTGCTACGATTCCTAATCACTCAAAACTCGTCATTGTTGGTGCCAAGGTTGTGGCTACTCGCGGCCGTCCTATCTCCGATGCAATCGAGGTACTGCATGCGCAGCACGTCACCAAGGAACGCAAGAAATACGAGACTGCTTTGAAGTCACAGGACTACCAGACGCCCCAACCAATTAGCATGGCTATTGGCGCTGTCACATGCGGGAAATGTCACATCATGCCTGACGGCAAGCTGGTGTATGTGGCCGAGGCGTGGACTACGGGGACAGCCAACATCAAGTTTGGCCGGGTTTCAATGTTTGTCAATTTCGAGGATAAGTCGCAGATGGAAATCGTGTATACATCTGTCTGGGAGGTCGCAACTAGCAGCCAGAACGAGCTCATGTTTACCCTGCAATTCCCGCCACGCTTCTTCCAGCCGTCTACTCTAGAGAACTATTTTGGCAACCTGAGCTTGTCATCGTCGGGCAAGAGAGCCCCTACCTACAAGAAGGTCCGGACAAGCTCATTGCCATATATCCAAAACCACTCGCACATTGCCAACATGTGTTTGGTCTATAAAGTAGCCATTCTTGGCAATAGTACAACTTTTCGGAATCTCTTAGGCAAGCTGCGGAAGCGTGACCTCTTTAACCTTGTCGATCAGTATGACTTCAAGACTGTCTCACCCCCCGCAGGCTCGAGCATGTGGTTTGTCGACGCCTATTCTAAGCTCATGTCGATTCTGCGAGATGGCGCTGTCGAAACCGACTTGACCTTTTCAGTGTGTTTTCAGCTCCAGGCAATGGTATGGAACAACTATCTTACGCCCGATCTCGTCATTGCTTTGGCCGAAATGTTGCGAGAAAAAGCACGCAAAAATGCGGAGCTCTTACGGGATAAATCCCACAAGGCCTCTGGTGATCAGCTCAGACAAGGTGTGTTCTCAGTAGAGGCCTTCAAAAAGGTCATGCACGATATCCCATACCCGACCAACAACGTAGAGGTAGAATCGCTCAACCCGAAAGTTATCTTCAACGTCCTTGCGAAGGTCCAGGCTGACTTGGACTCTCGTGCGGCCATGGGCCGTGTTTTCAACCGCAATATGGATGACAAGGTATTAGTGCACAAGGCTTGTGTGACGCCTACACGTATGACCTTGCATGGGCCGGAGTATGAAAGCAAGAACCGTGTGTTGCGGAAGTTCGCCAAATACAGCGACTATTTTCTCCGCGTGCAGTTCTGCGATGAAGACGGCGAAGATTTGCGGTTTGGAGGCCGCATCTCTAACGAGGAGCTAATGACTCGCTTTAAGGAGGTTTTCGAAGTTGGGATCCAAATTGCTGGTCGTTTGTACAAGTTCCTCGGTTTCTCTCACTCGTCTTTACGCTCTCACTCGGCATGGTTCTCGGCTGCATTCTACGATAAGGAAAACAAGGAGTTCCAGACGTACCAGCGCATCATTGGCAGCCTTGGGAAGTTTGCCAACATCCTCACTCCTGCCCGATGTGCCGCTCGTATCGGCCAGGCCTTCTCCGAAACACCGTTCTCTGTGCCTCTGAAAGCCAACGGCATCCGCCATGAGCGCATCCCAGATCTTAAGTCGCCGGATGGCTCTCGAGTGTTCAGCGATGGTGTTGGTACCATTTCGTTTAGTGCAGTTGAGGTTCTTTGGGACTACATCCCCCATGACGATAAGTATCCCGTCTGCTTCCAGGTCCGTTGGGGAGGCGCTAAAGGCATGCTTGCGCTGGATTCTCGCATTGCCAACGGCGATAAGGTGTTTTGTGTGCGCGCTGAAAGTATGGTCAAGTTTGACTCGGATGATCTTGAAAACCTTGAGATATGTGATACGGCATCACGGCCGCTGCGGCTTGTTCTCAACCGGCAGATGATTAAGATTCTTGAAGACATGGGCGTGCCGAACCAATGGTTCATTGATCTCCAGAGCGTTGAAATCGATGCGCTACGAAAGATATCCTCGGATGTCTACAACACGTCATCCTTTCTACGCAACCAGCTTGTTGGTCGGAAGCTCGAGTTTTCAACTCTAATCCGCCAGCTACACAATATTGGCATCGACTACTATGAGGATACCTTTATGCGCCGCGTTGTGGAAATGTCCGTATTGCGAGAGCTGCGGATGCTTAAGAACAAGGCGCGGATCCCGGTACGTAGCGGTGCCACGTTATTTGGCATTGTTGATGTAACAGGCTTTCTAAGGGAAAATGAAATATATGTCGCCATCAGCCAGGAGGATCAAAATTCGATGTTCGAGGACCTCCCGGCAGCTGGGCGTGTCATTGTCACCCGGTCGCCAGCGCTCCACCCCGGCGATATCCAGTTTGCCTGGCAACGGACACCGCCTGATGGCCATCCTCTACGGGAGCTGGCCAACTGCGTGGTGTTTAGCCAGCACGGCGACCGTGATATGCCGTCACAACTAAGTGGAGGAGATCTAGATGGTGACATTTACAATGTTATCTGGGATCAGGATCTACTACAAACACCAGGCCTAAAGACCTTCCAGCCGGCTGATTACCCTCGCGTAACACCAAGGACATTAGACCGCGATGTCACTAGCTCAGACATGGCAGAGTTTTTTGTTGATTTTATGAAGACTGACCAGCTGGGAATTATCGCTAATCGTCATCAAATTATGGCTGACCAGAAGCCAAACGGCACTCTGGCTGCAGAGTGCTTGAAACTAGCCGAGATGCACTCTAACGCAGTAGACTTCTCCAAGACAGGCCTGGCGGTAGATGTGAATCAGATGCCGCGGGCACCGCGATATAGACCCGATTTGTAAGTTCCTATGCTTGTGTTTGCTAGGCAAGAGCGCTCTTTCTAACTCCGTGGGCGCTTCGCAGTATGGCACCCTCACCTCTCATAAGCTTGTGCAAGTTCGATGAGATAGTCTTTGACGACACACCGATCAACCCAGATGCCAACCCGTTCGACGACGATGATGATATAACGCCGTCTCACCTGTACTACGAGTCCCAGCGCATTTTGGGGATTCTCTACCGCAATGTAGACGAGCGTGTCATTTGGAACGACACTAAAATCAGAGACGTAGAGCCAGACAACGACTCGGTGTGGAACAAGCTGCAGATGTGGGTGGACAGGCTGATTAACGCGGCTATAGACGTGCGTGAAGTCGACTGGTACACCAAAAAGCGCGATGCATACGAGCTGATGAATATGTAAGTTGTTGGTTTCTGGAGGGAGCCGCTGGCATTGCTGGGTAGAAGAGTGTGCATCTGTGTGTTGTTGCATGTGTGTACTAACTGGCCACCTCCCCCCCTTAGTTATGAAGAAGGAATGCGAGACATCATGCGCAGCTTTGCACCCAACTACATGAACCCACTTTCAGAGGTCGAAGTCTTCTGCGGCTTCATTTTCAATCGGGATGGCACGCAGTCGCGGCGTCTGCGTGACGCCTCGGTCAAGATCAGGCCACAGGTAGACGACCTGTTTGACTTTATCGTGAAGCGCATGCGCTGCAAAGACCGCGCAGCGCCGCCTGAGGTCACAGCCGCTACCATCCTAGCCGGGGGGAGTCTCGACTACACAGCGTTGGAAATGTGCCTAGCCTGCTTCAAGACACGACCAGCCACCGTGGTCAACCAGTCGGGAGCCATGGCCCCACGCCAGCGGTTGCGTGGGTTCCGCGTAATTGCCGCAGCGTGTTTGCTCAGGGAGGTTAAGGCTATCACTAGCAAGATGCAGGCTTTGGCTCGGGACATTCAAAATACAGTGCAGGCCAACAGATATCCGCCACCACAGGCACGGGCGGGAGGAATGAGCTAGTACGGCTGCGTAGCGAGGGGAGGAGCAATGTGCAATGATATATAGTACGCAATATAGCCTGGAAATAAAACATGTATTGGATAGCGAGCATCCTGGAGGTGCATCTGTCCTGTTCGAGTGTTGTGCTGGTCTGAGTCTAGTATGAGATGATGTTCAACAGCGCATCGGACAGGCCCCGCTTTTCTTGTCATTTTTGTTGGTGGTTCGCCGGGGCTTGCTGGAGTTACACGACAGCAGGGGTCTACAATGAGTGCTGGGGGGGGGGACAAAATCCACAGGCCTGGAAGGCTGGAGGCTCTGGGGCTAGGATAAGGCTTTACACCGCTAGTTGTGGCTTTGTGGCTGAAAGCCATGGCGCGATGAGTCTGGGCGGCTGGTTGGCTCTGCCAGCAACCCTAGCCATAACCCTGGCCAACTAAGCTTGCAGCTTACAGCTTCACCGCAAATCACAGCTAAGCTGAAGCTTTCGCTACGCCCTCTCTCTTGCATTGTCTGTCCTTTTTGGCAGTGCTGCTGTTCTGTCACATTTTCCAGTTGTATAAAAAAGGTTCTCCTGCATGCTTCTGCTGTGATAACAAATCTTTATTTTCGTTTAAAATCAGTTTTTTTTTTTCTCTTTCATTCGCCATTTCTCGCACATCTTGAACGGCCTTTTGCTCGCCCTGAGCCACCTGTCTTTTCTTCGTTCTTTCTCGTCCTGAGTAAGCTGGTAAAAAGAAAAAGAGTACAAGGTACATCTTGACTTGTGGTTGTTCCCCCTCATCGAACTTTGCTCCTTCGTGTTCTTCTTTCTTTGCTTCTCCCTTCGTTAAGCGTCGAACACCACCAACCAGAAGAAGCCAACGGGAATTCACCACGACTTTATTTATTCTTTTTTTCCCCTGATTATTTTATTCGGAATTAATTTACAAGCTCTTTATAATAACCACTATCCCAAACCAACCAACAACCACAGCCATGAATGGCCACTTTGCTGCCGTCGGTGCTGACGACGAGGAGCTCAACTTCGAACATGGCATTCAAGTCATTAACGAGGATAAGGAGTTCAAGTAAGCTCTTCTTGCCGCTGCTCTTCTCGCCGCTGCCCTTCTCCCATCTTCGCCCCTTGCCCTCGGTGTGCTAACTCTCCTCTCCTCTCTAATAGCTCCTCTGTCAGTTCCTACTTCCGCGCTACCAACGTTGCTCCTGCTGGCTTCAACTACCACATCATCTCCGTATTCGGCTCGCAGTCGACGGGCAAGTCAACATTGCTCAACAACCTTTTCCGCACAAAGTTCTCCGTCATGTCAGAAACGGAGCGCCGTCAGACCACAAAGGGAATATGGATGTCCAAGAACAAAGCCCATGATGTCGAGCCTCTCATGGCTGACAACATCCTCGTTATGGATGTTGAGGGCACTGATGGCCGTGAGCGCGGTGAAGACCAGGACTTTGAGCGCAAAAGCGCCCTTTTTGCGCTGGCCACCAGCGAGGTTCTCCTGGTCAACTTATGGGAGACTCAGGTTGGTCTATACCAGGGTGCCAACATGGGCCTGCTCAAGACTGTCTTTGAGGTCAATTTGCAGCTATTTCTGAAGGATAAGAAGTACGTGTCGAGCTGTTGTCTTTTGCGCTGTGACTTGTCCCTAGCTAACTATTTACCTGCCCCCCTCCCATAGGTCCAGCCCTCGCTCCCTACTCTTCTTCGTCCTGCGTGACCACCTTGGCACCACCCCGCTGGTCAACCTCCAAAACACCCTCATCCAGGACCTCACAAAGATCTGGTCGTCTATCTCCAAGCCCGCCGGTCTCGAAAACTCTCGCATTGAGGACTACTTTGATTTCGGCTTCGCCGCCCTCCCCCACAAGATCCTCCAGGCTGAAAAGTTTACAGCCGAGGTCGACAAGTTGCGAGCCCGCTTCTCTGCCGGACACCGGCCTGAAGGTGTCCAGGGAACTGAGGCTCTCGAAGGCGGCATGTTCCTGCCCGAGTACCACCGCCGCATTCCCGCTGACGGATTCTCCATGTACGCCCAGGGCATCTGGGACCAGATTGTTGACAACAAGGACCTCGACCTGCCCACACAGCAGGAACTACTTGCTCAGTTCCGCTGCGATGAAATCTCGCGTGAAGTTCTGGTCGATTTCGAATCCGCAATAGCCCCCTTGGAAGAAAAACAGGCTGATGGTGTTCGCATGGGCCAGCCTGTTGTTCTGGAGAATCTCGGCGAGCAGGGCGCTACTGCGCGCCAGAAGTGCATTGCCTCATTCGAGGTACAGGCTAGTCGCTACCACAAGGGCGTCTACACGCGCAAGCGCCAGGAGCTCGAAACCAAGATTGACGGGCGCCTTAAGACCATGTACCAGAACCACCTCCACGCCGTGCACAAGGCCGGTCTGGCCACTTTCAATGAGGGCGTTAGCGGCAAGGTCAAGCAGGGCCAACGGTCCGGTGCCAGCTCGTACGAGTTTGCTGAGATTGTGTCCGGTGAAAAGGAGTCGGCCCTCAAAACTTTTACTACTGAGGTGCAGGCTCTTGCCATCGAGGGCATAGAGTGGTCGGACTTTACTAGCCTGGTGCAAGTGTTTGAAAAGGAGTTGGACCAGCAAAGTGCCCGCCTGCGCAAAGATGAGCTGCGGCGTTTGACCACACGTGTTGAGCGCTGGGTGCGGTCACGTCTGGGTGATGCTGTGGGCCTGGAATTTGGAAAGTTAGGTTCTGGCCGCGGCGGCTCTGGGGCGCCTGCGGAGGGCGAGGCGGCTTCGACCTTGGGATCTGGCGCCGAAAAGGACCTTTGGGACCAGGTGTGGAAGGTGTTTATAGATATTGTGGCCGAGGCTGAGACACGTTTCCGCGACCGGGCTACCAGCTTTGAAGCAAGCGAGGACGAGGTGGCTGTTGGTGTGTGGAGCCTGCGCCGCAAAAGCTGGGTAGCATTGCGTGAGCGTGTGCAAGAGGAGGTTATGGAGGGCAACATCCTACTCAAGTTGCGCGAAAACTTTGAGGACAAGTTCCGCTATGACGAGCTTGGCGTACCACGCATCTGGCGCCCGACAGATGATATTGAGGGTGTTTACACCAAGGCACGTGAGTCAACACTGACGCTCATTCCCCTGCTAGCCAAGTTCCAGCTATGTAGCACGGGTGCTCTGCCTGATTTACCAGAGTGGATTGGCGCACCGCCGGCAACCTCCACGGCAAATGAGGAAGAGGAGGGATCGCCGATTGGCGGTGTTGATGAGGCTGATGGCAAGAGCCTCGAGGAAGAGATGACGATGCTCAGTGAGGCCAAGAGACTTGATCTCATCGTGCGTTTCAAGAAGACGGCAGACGGTGTCTATGTCGAGGCAAAGCGCGGCGCCTTGGGAGGCGTAGCTATGGTGCCGTGGTATTTCTACGGATTGATGCTGGCTCTAGGTTGGAACGAGATTTTCATGGGTAAGTGGCAGACACAACACGACAAATACGGCACAATGCGAGTACACAAACAGGCCATGGCTAACCCTATTATTATTCCTCTTTAGTTATCCGCAACCCCGTTCTCTTTCTGCTCATGATAATGATTGCCGGCGGTACATACGTTGCGTACATGCTCAACATGCTCGGCCCGATAATGCAGATGGCTAATGCTGCAGCCACGCAGGGAGTAGACCTGGGCAAGGAGCGCTTGCGCGACTTCATCGCCAACTCTGAAACAGCCCGGGGTGCCATTGGTATGCCGGCCACAGGATCGGCGAATGGTGGAATTGCTTTGAACGATCTGGATAGCCGGGGCAAGAAGGTAGACAACCTGGACGACATCTGAGTCAAAGAACTATATGAGGGGAGGAGGGGTAGAGACACACGATGAGGGGATTGGATTTGTAGGGGCTAGGGATTGTGTAATTATATTGTTTCTTGCTTGCTCTCTTTTTTTTTTTGCTTCAGCAGCCCTGGTTTACCGTTTGTTTTTGTTTCGTTTACGGTATGAATATAATGTCGTTATGCCTTAAGGACAGAGAAACAAGGAATAGAAAGGAAAAAGCGAAAGCTACAGAAAACAAGTCTAAGCAGATATGAAATGAAATTGATATAGGCCCTCCGCTCCCCCGAAAAATGAAACTCCAGACGCCGGCGCTCGTGAGCGTGAAAACTAAACCCACAAAAAACAAAGTCATCCTAAAAGGCCAACCCCGACGATGATCCATACCACGTAGCTAGCTCGTCTTTAGCTTGTTCTGTATCGGCCTTGAAGAAAGCTGTCAGCCTGCTCTCGGCCGGGTCTTTCTCTTCGGGCCACTCGACCTTGACGGGATTGGTCTTGCCTTCGATCAGGTCCTTGGCCGTACCCCAGCTAAAGCGGCACTCGGAGCCCCAGCCAAACACCGGGTGCATGTTGTCGCGCAGCCAGCTGGTGCAGCGCGCATCGCTGGGGTACCCTGAGCCCCAGTCCATAATCAACTCGCCGTCCTTGGCACGTGACTCAGCACCGCTGGCGTGCGGACGGTACATGACTTCGAGTGCGACGTCGCGCGTGACCTTGGCGCATACCGAGGCGGCACTGACTACAGGGTACAGACTATCGGCCTTCTTGGCTACGGTGATGGCGACAGTGGGGAAGAGTGCCTGTAGCTTCGCTTGGTAGGTGGCTGGGTTGCCGATGGTGTCGACATAGATGTGCACCAGATTGACCCCACGTGCTAGCACTCCAGAGATCAGGGCTACGGTCGTGTCCATCGCCTGTGCGTTCAGGTTATATGGGACACTCTGTAGCATTCCGCTGGCGATGGCACGTGCTGATAGCGCGGTCACGGCCCAGCCGCACGTCGAGTAGAGGCCAGATGTCGGGTCGGCCAGAGTACGCATGAGATTGGCGCGAACACTGGCTGTGAGAACCTTGGAGTCGTCGAAGTGGTGTGTTTCTCGGAGCAGACTATTAGAGAGGTCGGTCGGGAGGTAAAATACGCCGTAGACCATGGGGCCGAGCACGGGGCCGCGGCCGGCTTCGTCAACGCCTAGAATGCATTCTTCACCTAGAGAGGCATCAGACGGCGCCGCAAGGCGTGGGGGCACGGCTGAGTAGTACGAGTAGGTCTCGCCGGCGGCAATGGCAGCTTCGTTGATGGAAAGAGGGAGGGGTGCAGTGGTTGCAGTGGTGTCGGCCTCGGTATTGGTAGGAGCGGGAGTGGGAGCAGGGGAGGCGACGGAGAGGGAATCGACAGTGAGGTCGACAGCAGCGGGGGGGCTAGCGGCAGACATGGTTGTACAGAGTTGTCGTTGAGACAGGCGAAGCAAATGAGAAGCGGCAGCTTGTGAGAGGAAGACAGCAGTGGGTGTTTTCATTCGGAGCTTGACGCGTCTGCTGAAGGGCCAGAAGTAAGTGGACGCGTAGAGAGAAACCCCACATTTAAATGGTTCGACCAATCAGAACATGCGATCAAGACTAAGTGAAGGTGATGGCTTTTCTTTTATTTATTGTTCTTCTGCATCATCATGGGTGTCAAGTTTCCCACTTTCGAGTTCTTGACGAAGGCCGGAAAGAGCATTGTGCTCTCATGTGATTTGAATTATTCTGAATTTTTTTTAAATATTTTTCACCTGCACATCCTTATTGCAGGGCTTCCAGGGAAAGAAACGAAAAAATCGCCAGACGTATCTGCCTCATTCGTTTCAACAGGCTGTCTTGATGTGCACCACTAAGAACAAAGACAAAAAATAGAGAAAAAAAAAAGGAAAAAAAGGCAATCAACAACATCAACAACATCAACAGACGAAAAAATCCAAGTTTTTACTTCAAGTTGCCTTTGCTTTCTCTTGTTTTCACCGTTCTTCTGCGAACACGATATCACGATAAATCTTTTTTTTTAATTCTCTCTTTTTTCCCTTCCCCTCATTAACAGCAAACGCGCATTTTTTCGCACCTTCCTAATTCTGTCTCCTACGCGCCCCTCTCCATCACTAGATCCAACACCCGAACCTGATCATCACTACTTTAGTCCTTGTTCTTTGCCTATTGCCCTGATTACTGTAGCTTTTGTTATTGGCCGCTTCCAGAATGTCCCAAGGCCGCGGCGCTGCTCGTCGCCAAACGCAGCAAATCTACGAACTAGGCCAGGCCGGACGGTAAGCAGACAAACAACCCAATTTCATCGTGGTAGAGCGATCTGCTTGTTGCTTTTGCCTTGCCTCGGTCCTGTACTAACAGCAGTCTGCTTTCAAGAAAAACTGGCGTCATTCTCCCCGACAATGGCCAGCGCGATGAAAATGGCCTACAGCCTCTCGATGGCTTGTTCTCTTCGCCTACAAAACCCGACGGCTCCACCCCACGCGCCGTTGAGCGCAGCATCATGGGCGAACAGGACATGGAAATAGACCAAGGTACGAATAATCGCAAGTCTTCGCTCTACCAGCCCCATGGCTCCAGCTAAATCTTGTGCCCCTCTCCAGCTTCTAGTCCCGGCCCCTCAACCATCATGCGCAATCGTCGCTCCGGCGCCTCAGCACTACCAATCTCGCGATCGCCTGTTAGAACCAGCCTCGGATCGCCCGCTCTCAAGAACCCACATCTGACGGCCCGGCCCTCACCAGCAGCACGACCAGCTTCGCGTTTGCGCGGCTACGGAGACTCGGCTACAACTACAGCCCTGACTGTGACTGCCTCGGCTGCTAAAAAGGATAATCCGCAAACTATTTCCCGCAACTTGTTTGCCGCACCCAAGGCACAACACCCCCCTAGGCCCAATGGTACGAGCCGCTCACGGCGCTTCTTCCCCGAATCTGACGAAGATGAGGATGACGACGACGTCTTGCAACCCCCTGCGCAAGGCGACATCTTCGACGAGTCCATGCAGATGATCGAGGAGTTTATTCCACAATCCGATGCGCCACAGCCCCCCGACGACGAGGAAGGACAGCAAGAGCCAACGCCACGTCCGACAAAACGGTCCAATAAATCGTCTGGCCAAACGCCCAACAGACTAGAGCCCCTAAAACCCAGCTCGAAGCCTGCCGCCACCGCTGCGAACAATCGCGGTCCTTTGAAACGGCTCAGACAGCCAGAGCCTGAGCCACAGTCCGAATCTGATGAAAACGTGGAGGAGCAAGAGGAAGAAGAAAGCATGTCTTCTCCCTCCATCCAGGCTCCCGTAGATCTACCTCCGCCCAACCCGCCCAGAAGACAAGCATCACGATCGTCACAGTCTGTACCACCTACCAAGCCACCGCCTACTACTGCCTCAAAACCTACATCTTCAGCGTCTGCCACCAAAGCAAGGGTTAAGCCTTCACCAGCGCAGATTTTGAATCGCAAAGCCCGAGTTTCTGGGCGCTCTAAGAAACCCGCCGTGACCAAGCCCTCGGCTGCTACCGGCTCCAATGCTTCGAACAACGACAATAATGACAACGACGCCGGCGACAAGTCCCTGCTCGAAGTGCAGCGCGGCCCACCCCCGCCTAAACGGCGAGGTCTCATGTCTGTGCGCACCAATGACAATGTAACCACGACTCGTTCTGGCCGCACATCCTATGCGCCACTGCAATTCTGGAAGGGTGAACGTGCTGAAATCGCCACCGAAACATTCCGCGACACCAACAGCAATCAGGCCTTTGTGCTAGCTGCCACCAAGGAAATTATCCGTGTTGAAGACGACGATCCACCGCCTTCAAAACGTCGTCGAGCCGCGAGGCCGGCTGGTCGCCGAGCCGCTGGTGCGGCTGCTGCGAACACATCAGCAAAGCGCGTCGCTTCTGGAAGCGGGGCTGGCGAGCTGCTGCTTAATGAGCCGCTCGAAGAATGGGAACGTGATCCAGGCGTAGTGGATGGAGATGTAGTGCTTTGGACGTATGAACACGAGATCAACCCGCCAGGGCCGGACGAGGAGGTGGGCATTATCACAGAGCAGCTGGCTATTTCGGGCGGTGCCGTTGAAACACGTGAAATCAAGGACGCAACATTCCGCTATGCTAAGACTATGAGCCTGGGCTTTATGGGCTCAGGAATCGTTGACCTACCGCCTGGCAGTGAAAAGCGGCCCAAGAACTCGCGCCGCATGCAGCTGGTCTTCTTCGTGGCTTCGGGCAAGGTGAAGGTTACGATACACGACAATGAATTCCGCATCGGTGCCGGCGGCCAGTTCTTCGTGCCACGGGGGAACTACTATAGCATCGTCAACGACTATGATAGCCCTGCGCGTATCTTCTTTGCGCAAGCATGTGAGATGGAGATGCAGCAGTATGAAGAGGGGGAAGAAGCGGAAGAGATGCCAGAGGATGAGTGAAAAAGATGGGAGTGTGGATTGGGGGAGTGGGAGGGAGGGATTAATTGATTGCAATGCTCAAGCGGGTTCTTTTTTCTTCTCTTCGTGTTTTTTATTTCCGTTCATTTTTTTTTCTCCTCATACCCAAGACTTGTTGTCTCTTTTCATCCATGCGGCCGCGGTATTCTCCGCCGCCTTCTCATCTCACTATCACAGGCAACAGACATGAAGGGCCTGGTAACTTTGGTTTGTTTCCTTTCCTTTGTTTTTCCTACTCGTTTCTCATTTGCGTTTTTACCTGTATGAAGGAGTTTCTAGGGGCTTGGTGTCAAGATATCACATCTCACTTTTTGTTTTATCTTCTCTTTTTCTGTATGACTTTTCATTTTTATATTTTGATGATCTAATAACAATGCACAATAGGTGCGCATGTTGCGCCCTCAGCTTCAAGTCTGGACTTGCTTTCGTCCTTTCTATGCCTTGCCACTTAGAATCTTCTTCATCCTAGTCATCTCCTTCTCCAGATCGTTGATCTTCTGTTGGCTTGTGTCTAGTTTCTCCAGCAAATACTTGACCCGGCTACCAACCTGCCACGGCTGCTTAGGCAGACCACCTAGCAGCACCAACTCGCTCTCGGTCTTTTCAATCTTCTTTGTTTCGACCTTGAGCAGTTCCGATAGCGCATCCAACTGCAGCCGCGCGCGCAGGACCTCATCGCCCATCAGGGTCGCAAAAGCTGCACGATACGCTGGCTTGCCCGCCGCGATAGTGCGGGGTCTTCCGCCCTGCCAGCGGACATTGATCAGTTCTTGGGCCGCAAGCCCGTCAATGGCTGCCGTTGCAGCAGCGCTATCGTTCGCAAAAAGCCCCGATAACAAGACCTCCTCGTACCGCAAGCTGTCTTTGGTTGCAAGTTGGGACACGAGCGTCCACGCCTGTGATGGGGTCCATGCGTGTGGCGATGAGGGAGGTGCAATTCCGGAGGAATCAGAGGAACGTGACGTCAGGTACATGCGGACAACTTCGGCTGCCAGCTGGTTAATCATTTCATCGAGAGCCGCGAGTGGCTCTTCGCCTGCGTTAAGCCGACGCGAGAGCGCTTCAAGATCTGTAACACGACCACCTAGAGTGTGGATTGCACGGTTGAGTTCCTCGTGGTTTAGCTTCTCCAATCTTTGCTTGGCAGCTGCTACTGAGGTTTCGTCAGCAGCTCCCTCATCCACCTCCGCCGAAAGCCGGCTTAGCACAAAGCTGCGAGCAACATCTGGCGCCAAATCGCCGAGAGCCACTTGGCGGAAAGCACGATCGGGAAGCACGCGGGCTAGTGACTTGGTGTACGAGGCCTCGCTCGTCAAGAAAATGACATGGGCAACATTGTTCTGCACCAGCATGGCGGCCCATTCCGTCAGCTTGTCGTACAGTATGGGGTTTTTCTCCGCGCCATAAAGAAAGTTGTCAACCACCACCACAGACCGGCGTTCCGGGTGAGCTTCTAGATATGCGTCCTCTGACAAGTCAGAATCTTTCATCTTCTTGCGGTCCAAGGCAGACGCGTCTTTGAGTGCTGCTGCTGTCGTGTTCAGAATCCGTGCTACTTGCGCCTCAAAGGTCTCGCTAAATGACGACTTGACGCCCGTAGTTCCCTGGATTGCTAGGTCAACCATGCTCGATAGGCTGTACGCCCAGGCGAATATAGGGCGGTAGCCAACCGACGCGGCGAGATTCTTCAGTGCAACACTTTCGCCCCGGGCGTCGGCAATAGGCTTGCAATCTAGAACAAGGACGTTCTTACGCTCACTCAGAGCCTGGTCCAGCACTAGCTCGGTCTTGCCAGAGCCGCGCGGGCCATATACAACAACAAAGGTATCGGTGTTCTCCCGTGTCCACATCTTCACTTCATCAATGAGGTCCTGTTGCTGTTCCCAAACAGCGCTGAAGGCAGCAGAATCGTGGAATGAGCCGCCAGCAAACGACAGGAGATCAGATGTACGAGTCTTGAACCAGGTATAGACCGCCATCTTATTCAAGTCAAACGAGTGTTGTACATGCATTTGCACAAAGAACTTGCGTATGGGGTCGAAAACTGATACGGTAATCGCTGCCAGAATGGCTGCCAAGATGGGGATTACGATGCGTGGATGCGACGTAATCCATGTCCAAAAACCACGCATGCGCACATTGGTCTCGTACGAAGTCTGGAGTCTTGTTCCGTCCTTCCCACCGCCCAGCTCAGCCGGCACAAGAACACCATGCAGGCAATTTCGGGCCATGATGGCATCATTCATGCTAGCAAAGTCCACAAAAGCATATCGCGGCAGGATTTTGGAGTCAAAAGGCTGTGAAGTGATTTCAGATATCTTGCCGTATCGGCGAAACAGGCTGTACATGTTCTCCTGTGACAGTTCGGCTGCTGTGCCGCCAGCTTCTTTGGGCATGAACTCAATCTTGATGCGGCGGCCGGGAAAACGCCGGAGGTCTTCTAGCCATGGGACTCCCTTAACGAGGCCGATGTCGATGCCGCGGAAAGGACTATACCACGTCCGGACTGGCCTTTTCTTGAGCCGAAGCCTGATTTTCTCTAGCCATCGCTATGTTAGTCCATTTCCAGGCCCTAGGCAAGAGTCTCCATGTTTTTACTCACCAGCAAGCTCCTTTTTGTCTATTCCAGGCTTGTACCTGATCTTGACAAAGGTACCGCCATCCTTCAAGCGCGGAATCACCTCGGTAATCTCAACACTAGGGCTAATCTCAATAGCTTCTTGGGCCAGGCTGATAGGGTCTGAGCCGCGGGAAGGGTTTGCCAGCTTGCGTATAGCATCTGAATGTGGTGGGCTAAGCCACTCCAACATAAATCCGAACTTCACAGGCAAGAAAGATGTGTCTATGTGCTCTTGGTCAGCAGAGGCTTCAGGCGCTCTTCAGCTAGTGGCTCGTTCCATGCCCTCTTTTTCCTTTCGCGCCTAGTGCCACGGCATACTTACTATTCACAAAAAACAATGCCTCGTTCTCTTTGGCTGCAATATGGCCGCCACTCCGGTCCTCCGCGACCTCGACATCCTCGACCGGCTGTGGGATGAACGAGCTCGAGGTTTCCGTCGCAGCTTTGGGCAAACTTCCAACACCATTGCTTCCGGTGCCACTGCTGCTGCTCTCCCATCTGACCGTTGTCAGACAAGGCTGTGCCCTGAGAGCACGGGATGCGGCTGAAAGGGAAACACACGGCCGTGACAGCACAAGACGATGCTGAGCCGCCAGCGACTGCATCTGTGTGCGGCGCAGGAGCATCATAGATTTTTCTTTGTTCTTTCGATTGATAAAAGGCTTTTGGACCGCCGGATCAGATCAGGTCATTACTTATCCTAGTAGGAGTAAAATATGGTCGGTCGCATGGGCCGCTTTTGTGCAAAGATCGTGTGATTAACTCTGTGAATTAAAAGCTACAAAGGTACAACACAGCTTCCACTTTGGGTCCAGGATCAGGCTTAGATTCAGGCTCCAAAAGCTTGCTACTGCATTGGTAATTACTTGGATTTGAGCGCAGTCTGGTTGGAGGGGCAGCTTCGTAACTTCCTTCTAAATGACATGTCAAAGCCTGAGGCAGAAACAAAGTTTGGGTGGGTAGAAGTCCGGAAAAAAAACCTTACGAATGCCCATCTCACACATCCTCCCACAACTTGGTCCAATCTACAACTTTGCCACTGCCGTAGTCGCATCAACGCTTCTGCTTCCCGCATAGCGGCCTCATCGCCTTGCTTTTTGGCTTTCCCGCCCCGTTCTCATTATGGCTAATGGATCGCATTGAAGCCCCGCGTTTGTGTAAGCTCATATCCCAGTCCCACTAAAGCCGAATCCACCAATCATTGCTGCCGCAGTCCATGGCCATTTTTCACATTAGGGTTTGGGTCTAGCGTCGAAATTATCACGAACCTCAACAAGTCTACAGAGAGGAAACACCCTCTCAATAACTATTGCTGTTACCCTGCCCTGATTGCTGCTCCTAAACGAAATACATTATAATTGGATTTTGCACAACACTTATCCGAGGCTATAAGTCGCTCTTCTAACAACTGCCACCATCACATCCAACTTCGCTGTCGCAACAATGGGCTGGTTCTGGTCAAGCAATTCACAAGGGCCTGTAAAGAATACACATACCACAGAGCCAAGACCCACAGCGCTCGACTCTACTGCAAAGCCTGAGGCTGCGACAGTTCCTGACACCAACACCGACCCTGAGCTCCAAAAGTTCGTCGACCTATTCACCAGTAGCACATCGCCCTCATCCGGCCCCAACGCCGGTACCAGCCCCAGTACCAGCACCAACACAAGCACCGGACCACAGCCAGCCACTCCCTCTCCTTCCTCTTCACGGCCGTACTGGCTCCCGGCATTTGTAACTGCCCCGCCCACACCTACACCTTCTGACGCCTCCTCCGCATGTCCCGACACCCTCTCGCCGATCGCCGAGGCCATTCTGCCGGTTGAGATGTCGTGCAGCCAGGCCTTTGACATGGCTTTTGCCTGCCAGTCGCTAGGCGGGCAGTGGAACTCTATCTATCGCACGGGCGAGATGCGTTCGTGCAGCGACCTCTGGAGCGACTTTTGGTTTTGCATGCGCCATAATGGCTCATCAGGCCCCGTCACCGAGAATCTTATCCGTGGCCACTATCGTCATAAAGAGTGGGAAAAGTATTATGCCCCTGGCAAGCACAGCTCCGAAGACGTGTGGCGCAGCAGAGAAGACCGTGTACCGTTGGATACTGCTTTCAAGACGCCTGTGCCTAGCTTTGAGGAGGACGAGTGAGAGGGAGAGGAGAATACAAATAAATGTGAAAACAGGGTTTGGCTTCTTTTTTTTTGAAATTCACCTGCTGGAAAACGAACCAGTTGCAACATGTTTACTTCCAAGGGAAGTAGTCAAGGCAAACCTGATCACCTGTATAATACTGTTAGTACCAATAACCAAATACCATACTGAACTGAGCTACGCCTGAATCCTCTGAACTGCTGTGTAAAAGAGAATGGAAGGGCAGGAAACGACAATTGTAAAATTCAGTCACATCACCATGATTCAAAAGACCAAAGTTTGTTTTATACTGGACTCAATACTTCCCCTTATTTCCGGGAGTTAAACTAAAGTACAATGACCAAGAACCAATTCTTGGTATTTTCTGACCCAGAAGAAAAATTAGAAAAATGTAAAGCAAAAACAAGACCTCAATACCATGAACACTTGAACGAAAAAATAAACCAAAAATGAACACAAAAAAGCAGCATCTAAAAAGTCATCACACCCGTCAAAGTCTCCAAACCATCCCTGCGAGAGAAAATCCTTTTATGGATCATCATCATCTCTCCAGAGCATGCTGTTGCTATGGGAAGCTGACGAGAAAACAGTCTAGTCCAAAAGGCTAAACCGCTTAGTCGACCTCCTCGACGGTGGGACCATCGTCGTGAGTGGCACCAGGGGCACCGCCGGGAGCGCCGGGGAAACCAGCGCCAGGGGCACCACCGGGAGCACCGGCAGAGCCGTAGAACTTCATCATGATGGGGTTGGCAATAGCCTCCAACTCCTTCTGCTGACCCTCGTACTCCTCACGAGTGGCCTGCTGGTTCTCGTCTAGCCAGGCAACGACCTTGTCAACCTCGGTCTTCAGGGTCTCCTTCTCAGAGGCATCCAGCTTCTCATCGGCCTTGGGGTCCGAGATAGTGTTGCGCAGAGAGTAGGCGTACGACTCCAGGCCGTTCTTGGCAGCGACACGGCGGGCCTCAGCCTCATCCTCGTCCTTGTACTTCTCGGCCTCGGAAAGCATACGCTCAATCTCTTCCTTGGACAGGCGACCCTTGTCGTTGGTGATGACAATCTTGTTGGACTTGCCGGTACCCTTCTCCAGGGCGGAAACGTTCATGATACCGTTGGCATCCAGATCGAAGGTAACCTCAATCTGGGGGACACCGCGAGGAGCGGGGGGGATGCCGGTAAGCTCGAACTTGCCCAGCAGGTTGTTGTCCTTGGTACGCTGGCGCTCACCCTCGTAGACCTGGATCAGGACACCAGGCTGGTTGTCAGAGAAGGTGGAGAAGACCTCGGACTTCTTGGTGGGGATAGTGGTGTTGCGGGGAATCAGCTTGGTCATCATGCCACCGGCAGTCTCAATACCCAGGGACAGAGGGGCAACATCTAGCAGCAGGATCTCGCTAGTGGTCTTGTTGGAAGTGTCACCAGACAGAATCGCAGCCTGGACAGCAGCACCGTAGGCAACAGCCTCATCGGGGTTGATGCTCTTGTTGGGCTCCTTGCCGTTGAAGTAGTCTGAAATGAGCTTCTGGATGCGGGGAATACGGGTAGAACCACCGACCAGAACGATCTCGTGAACGAGCGATTTGTCAATCTTGGCATCAGTCAGGACGCGGTCAACGGGCTGCAGAGTTGAGCGGAAGAGGTCCTGGCACAGCTCCTCGAAACGGGCACGGGTGATGGAGGTGTAGAAGTCGACACCCTCGTACAGAGAGTCAATCTCGATGGAGGTCTGGGCAGAAGAAGACAGAGTACGCTTGGCACGCTCGCAAGCAGTGCGAAGACGACGCAGAGCACGGGCGTTGGAAGTCAGATCTAAATGGCAGTTAGTACATGTGTTTTCTAATTGAATTTTAGTGCGGGGACGGGAAGGAATTACTAACCCTTCTTGTGCTTGCGCTTGAATTCATTGACGAAGTGCTGGACCAGACGGTTGTCGAAACTAAAAATCCACTTGTTAGTACCATGATTTTGATTGGCTAGTAATAGCAGGGGGGGTGTAAGTCAGTAGGCGCCGACAGGGAGGGAATTGACTTACTCCTCACCACCCAGGTGGGTGTCACCAGCGGTGGACTTGACCTCGAAGATACCGTCCTCGATGGTCAGCAGCGAGACATCGAAAGTACCACCACCCAGATCGAAGATCAGGACGTTGCGCTCACCCTCGACCTTCTTGTCAAGACCGTAGGCAATGGCAGCAGCAGTGGGCTCGTTGATGATACGCAGGACGTTCAGGCCAGCAATGAGACCAGAGTCCTTGGTAGCCTGACGCTGAGAGTCGTTGAAGTAGGCGGGGACAGTAATGACAGCGTTGTTGACATCGGTGCCCAGGTAGGACTCGGCGGTCTCACGCATCTTGGTCAGAACCATGGAGGAGATCTCTTCAGGGGTGAACTGCTTGGTCTCACCCTTGAACTCGACCTCAATGATGGGCTTGCCAGCACGCTGTGATGGACAGTTAGCATCTTTTCTAATGTGCATTATTGGATCATGTGAGTATGTTGTCACTTACATCGACAATGCTGAAGGGGAAGTGCTTCATGTCAGACTGGACCTCGGCATCGTTGAACTTGCGGCCGATCAGACGCTTGGCATCGAAGACGGTGTTCTTAGGGTTCATGGCAACCTGGTTCTTGGCGGCATCACCAATCAGACGCTCAGTATCGGTGAAGGCAACTATAGCGGAGATAGGATGGTTAGAATTTTGGTTGTGGTAGCCCAATAGAATGGGCGGGGGTGTTGCAGTAGTGGTGGTTGGACCTGAGCCTCAGCGGTGCGGTGGACAGTCAACTTACCGAAAGAAGGTGTGGTACGGTTACCCTGCTCGTTGGCGATAACATCGCAGCGGTCATCACGGTAGATGGCAACGCACGAGTAGGTGGTACCCAGATCAATACCAACAGCGGGCGCCATTGTGAATATGTGTGTATATGTGATTAGGAGGGTGGAAAAGACAAGAAAAAGATGGGTATCAAAGAAACGAAGAGAAAAGTAGAAAAGCTAATGAGGGAAGAAGATCAAGTAAACCGGACAGAGCTCCCTTTTTATTTTTGATGGGGGAAAATTTGTGTGCGGAGTTTATTGTGTAAGAGTGGAGTGGTTTGGACTTGTTTTGTTATTGTGTTATGGGGAGGAGAGAGGAAGACAAGTCAGGAGAAGTGGAAGAGAGAAGAGGGTTTTGTAGTAGCTGGATTCTGGTGCGTCTCCGGCGGCCTGTTTGACTGTGTTTGGCTGCTGTCTACACAAATGGCGGGGCCATAGAACCTAGCAGAGTCTAGCAGAAGCTGCCCGAAAGTACTTGCCCCGCGCATAGAAACTTCGATCTAGTTCGATGCTGTTCTAAGCTCCCCCCACTACCTGCCAAACTAAGGACGCAAGCTAGACACTGCTTCCTCTGGTTCCTGTTGGTTCTTGCTGGTTCTTGTGGCTTCCCTGCACTCCTTGGTTCCAGCGCCTTGTAGTACCCTCTGGAAAACTTTGGACAAACTTGCAGTTGCCTAGCGACTTCAGCAGCCCTGAGGTCCATGCATTAGGTGGATGACTTTTTTCCCAGTGCTTTTTCAACGCTTTTTTGTTGCAGCTTGATTCCAATTTTTCTACTTGATTCCATCAGCACAATCAACAACTCATCATTGTGCCGTAGCGCCGCCACCTTGCGTGCTGAAGTTTTAGCTTAGCTCAGCAAATACCACGGCAAAAAAAACTTGTGTTTCTCCCCTTTGCCCCTAGTAGCTTGTCATTCTGCCGTACCGCTTCCCCGTTGTGGTAAGAGAGCCGGGTGTAAAATCCAGCTCTGGGTGGTGTCACTTCTCGCCGCTGTTGCTGTCTCGTTTGAAGCTGGAAAGGTTCCATGCAATACGCTTGACTTCTATGCTGCCCTATTAGCTTCATATCATTGGCTGATTAGTCAGGGGTCGCTATACCTTGCGGTAGCACTATGCTGGCTCATTAAACAAAGTATCCTGTACACAGCCCACAATAAAATACGCAAACGACGAGACCACAGCGGGAGAGGATACATTCACACATATTGCAGCATAGGGATGGATGCGGCGTCTAGCAACTTGGCCTCTTTGTTACTTGCCCTCCTTTTCTACTAATCCCTGCTAGTATACGCAAAGTACCTAGCTTGTATTGATGTTCTTCTCTTGGTTTCCTTTGCACTCTATCATGCAGAAAATTTTCGGTAGAACGTACCTCGAGCCCTTACTGTGCGACTTGATAAAGCTCGGTCTTTCCATGTTTTGCCTTGCCCTGCCTGGCCTGCCCTGCCCTGCCTGTCCTGCCTGTCCTGCCTTGCTCTGCCTTCCCTTCCCTTCCCTCACCTCCTTGGAGTTTTTCCACCTGCCATTATCAGACTAAATTAGCCGCAATATTCCCGTCCCTCTTCATACCCACAACTAGTTGTATCTTGTTCTGCTCTTTGAGCTGGAACATAAAACGGTTTTGGCCCAAAGGTAGAGCTGAGAATAAGGATAAAGACGGGATGGCAAAGTGAGGCACTTGTATTTGGGCTTTTACTGTTCTTCTGCTGTGATGATCCTTCATCCCTCATGCTTAGGATCCTTCGAATTGGGTCAATAGTGACTCGGTGGTCGGGGATTCTGGTGAGGCGGGGAAAGGTCGAAAGTATGCAAAGCAAACCCTCATTTTTCCCCTATCTCTATTCCATCCATGCAGTCCTGCTGTGATATTCACATGCACACAATTTTATTGAGACTTATCATGCTGTTGTGTCCTATTGTTCTTGTGTCTATCTGACCAAAAATGAATCATTACGGCAAGGGCCTGCCGGATTGGTCAGACATAGGCGAGAGTGGGGCGTGGATTTGTTCTAACCCTGTTCATTCGCATGCATCATTTGTAGCTTTGTAGCTGTGTAACCCTATATAACCCTACTAGGAAGGCATCGTGACGTGACGGCAGCATGTCTGTCATGCAGCACGTATTGTGTATCTTCGTGTTTTGTTAGGAGATGATATCAAAATTTTGCCATGACACACATCACGGACTTTCTTAACGAAAACACAAACGAGCACCCAAAGACCCATCGCCTGCACATCAGTAACAAGCCGCACTAGAGCCTTCTTCAAAAGCAAACTGGCGATGAGACAGCTTTGGCCGGTCAACTGTTTGTGACGATACCAGACGATACACCCAACCCACAGCTACTAGACTACCTAATATTCATGGCCATTTCATACGCGAAAATAGGCTAGGCGGCTCAGCGAAAGTCTGGCTAGTCATTCAACAATAACACCCAGCACAGGACTACTACCAAAATTCGATCCAATGCCCCCTCCAGTGCCATGCAGAACAACTTCTTCTGAAATCGTGGACATTGATTTTACCTTGCGGCGCCAGTTTAACAAAACCAGCTTCAGGTGCTTATGCCCCATGCTTCTCCCCTGAACTTTCACCATTGATCCGATCCATTATTGCTTCAGCTTGCGAACAATGCTATAGCTTGCCTTATTGACCCTCTAGTGTTTGCTTAAATCGTGACTCAACAGAAACGCTATGTCTAAAACAACCCGAAACTGACTCTTAGCCCACCATGAGATTGATAGACCCCCTCAGCGAGAGATCATCGAAGCCGCATTGAATAGATATGATGTTTACGTACAAGCCGCAACCTCGTTTGGCAAAAGCTTGTGTTTCCAACTACCAGCTGTGGTAGATGAAGGCAGTGCGTTGATCATGTCCATGATAGAAAAGCCAATAGTTGAAACTATTGGGACTGATACCAAAGTATACAAACTAACGTATTTCACGCCCTAGTTACTATTGTGGTGTCGCCCTTGCTGAGCTTGATGGTATGTGCTACACTGCCAGAAATGACGGCTCCTTGATTCCTGTACTAACTTTCGTAGATGAACCAAGTGGAAGCGCTCCAGGCTGCCGGAATCAATTCTCGATCTCTCAACTCAAATACGCCCCTTCAAGAACGCAATTTAATTTTGCACGACTTGGCTACAGGCCACCCGCGCACAAAACTCCTATACGTGACTCCAGAACTTTGCTCCACCGACCGGTTCCGCGAGCGTTTGCAGATAGTCCATCGCCAGCGCGAGCTCGCCCGCATTGCTATCGATGAAGCCCACTGCATCTCAGAATGGGGGCACGACTTTCGCCGTGACTTTAAGCGCTTGAGCTGGTTTCGACAGACCTTTGATGATGTACCCATCATGTGCCTCACAGCTACGGCCAACCCACGTATCAGCGAGGATATTTTGCACGTGCTCGGAATTGATACTACGCCAGACCGGCTACAGCGATTTGCGCTAAGCGCCCATCGCCCAAATCTGCACCTCGAAGTGCGATACACCAGTGACGAGGGAGACAATCGCCTGTCCGACTTTGTTAAATGGATCAAGGGAGTACACGAGCGGCGGCGGAGCCCCGAGCGACTGAAGGAGCTGAATGGAAGCCGCATCGAAAATGTATGTGGCATCATCTATACCATGTCACGTAATGAATGCGAGTCGCTTTCTGCAAAACTGCGTGAGCACGGCCTTGGCGCGCGTCCATTCCATGCGCGCCTGTCTAACGAGACCAAGGAAAGCACACTTGCACGCTGGATAAACAATGAAGAAGGTTATGACATCATTGTCGCTACTACTGCCTTTGGCATGGGAATCGACAAGGACAATGTCCGTTTCGTCGTGCATTGGCGTCTACCAAAGTCTTTTGAAGGCTACTATCAGGAAGTTGGCCGCGCTGGCCGTGATGGGAAAGCCAGCTACTGCTTTTTATACTACAGCCGCGAAGATTTTGAGCGTGTGCACCGGATGGTTCGTTCCGAAAGTGGCCTTGGTGGAGGTGGAGGCTCGGGTGGTCCAAATATGGAAGCCAGGCTCCGCAGTCTACAGGCGATTTCGCTATTCTGCGAAGAAACGAACCAGTGCCGACACGCACAGATCTGCAAGTACTTTGGCGAGGAAGAAGTGCCTGAGTGTGACTATGCATGTGACTGGCACAAGGATGCGAATGACTTACGAAAACGCTTCAGGCGAGGGCTGGCAAGCCAGGAGTGGGTGAGTACACAGGCTGAGAATCTAGCTTACGAAAATTACTATGATTAGAGATGAAGATGGGCTTAATGTAGCTAAAGAGATGATGGAGGGTGATAGTTTTAATGGCAGAAAAGGGATTACATTCTTCATTCGCTACAGTGCGTACAAGATTAGTGTAATAAGTGGTCTATTGGTATGGAAAATTACTTGCTATCAGAAGAGGCGTTATGGCAAAATACAATAAGAATTTCAAAGAGTCAGTCAGTGTTGTGGTTTGAATAATCAGACCTGCGTTAACTCTTGACTGGGTCATGTCGTACAAGCATGTGCTTGAGTTGAAAATTTGAGAATGCACAGAGATACAGAAACGTCGTATCCTACCACTGTATACCCGGAAAGATTCAGCACGCCCACAACCGCTTCAGAATGGGATTCTTGCAGTTCATCTGTGCGCGGCGAGAATATACCCAAGATAACCACACAGCGCAAACAGCGGCAACACTGAGACAAAGGGAATTGATTCCATGGCCCCATGTCTGCTGAGATATGAAGTCAGATATTGGGTAAAGGCAAACGGCTAGAGCCTTGGCGGGGATGCTCAGTGTAATGCACAAACCCACAGCAAAGCTTTGGGTGGAAGTAGAATGCAGATTTGAAGAAAGCCAGGCAAGAAGAATAGGGAAAGTAGCAAAAGACCCAACAACGGCCATTATAAGTGCAATATAGCGCCCGGCAACGCTGTTCACGGGGAGGCTTCCAAGAAACAGAAAACCTGTGGCCCCGACGAGCATGAGATAGGCACAGACAGTCCCACGACAGTTCTTCTTGTCACAAAACATGGCACTAACATAGGCAACAATCAAGGCGATTATGTCTGAAAGACAGTCTTAGGTCAGTCACGAGTCAGATTGTGTTGAAACGGGGTATATCTAGACTTACATGGAGGAATAGTCATCACCTGGGAGTCATAAGAGTTATATCCAATGCTTTGCATAAGTAGCGGGCTCGCAACCGAGATGCTGGTAAGAGGAATGGTCTTTAGACTGTAGATCAAGTAATGAACATACAGACGCCAGTCACCAAGTACTTGTACAATGTTTTTCCAGAGTACGTTCCTAGATGAACCATGAGACGCAAAGAGCCTTAATCTCCAAAGCGCCAGTTCCTTTTCAGATATATCTAGGAAATGAGTACTCTGGGGGTAATCGGGCAAAACAATCTTGACAATGACGGCGGTCACCATGCTGAGACTACCCTCCATCCGCAGCACTATTTTTGGAAGTTAGCTTCAGAGTGCCCATACATCAACAGCTTGTATGAACTTACGCCAACGCCATCCCGATAGCTGATGATTTGGATTCAGTTCCATGATTGTGGATGCGGCAAGTCCGCTAAAGGTTCCGGCGAATTCTGCAGTTGCGAGAATCAAAGCAAGGCGGGTTGCTCTTTCTTCACGCGTGTACTAAAACGAAATGTAGAAGACCAGCCCAGGGACGACTCCAGCTTCGAACGTACCGAGAAGAAACTGCAAGCAGGCTAACTGCCAGGTAGAGCGAGCAAAGCCAATCAACAGTGACGTAAGACCTGAGCCGAACAACAAAATCGCCAACCAGCTGGAGGGACCCAAAGCTTTGAGGCAATAGTTAGAGGGAATAGCAAAAAGAGCATAGGCCAAAAAAAACATGGATATAACGATGGAGTAGGCCTTGGGCGAGGTGACCAGCATCACGATGATGTTGTCGGTTTGTCTAGTTTCCTTGAAGTTAAGTGCAGTGATGTTGGGACGGTCAACATAAGCAAGGAAATGCATAAAGAAGCAAAGTGGGATCAGCTAGAGGTCCTGCTTCAGAATGAGCCTGTTGATTGAGTAGCGGCTGGCATTAGGAGGGGGGCAGAAGCACGGAAGAGCCACCTAGATGAAGATACGACAGGTTAACGGACTCAGCACGGATGAGCTTGAAATTGGGGAAAAACGCACTGGAGAGGAAACCAGAGTCGTATCGCTGCTATTTCGGGTTGGAAGCTCGTGGATAGGGCCCGGCGGATATCGCAGCGCGTTTGACGGCGGGTGTGGAGGATGGGTTGGGAGTGGTGGGCCTGGCGGGTCCCGTCCTAGTGGTGGCATCTCATGGCGATGAAGCTTTGAGCGATGAGGTGATTGTTTAGGCATTGTTTACGTTGATGACAATAAAGATGCTAAAGAGCTTGTGGGAGGCAATAGTATAGTAAAGATAAAATGTATAGTAGCGAAGCTTGAAAACAAATCACGGAAAGACAGACAAGAAAATAAATACTGAAGTTAGGACGGCACGATGAAGGGCACGTTTATGGACGAGACGGGCATCGGTAATGGTAGTGATGGATACATGAAAGTTGTGCTGCTGAAATGAAGAGAAGACAGAGGAGAAAAGAGAAATAGACTGAGTTTAGCTGCCGGATTTTCAGCTGTATTTATGCTACGCTCATACAGCGTGGGCTGAAGAAAGCAACTGCCTACCTGACATAAGTCACAAATAGATCATTGGTGATGATGTTGGGAGTGTGATTAAAGTTAACCCTAACCAACCCATGCATGCATGAAATCATCCGGAGAGAGAAGACTGCCGAAGATTAGCCGCTGAGAAGGGAGAGGCATGGGACCTTTGATGAAGGTCAAAGTTGGAGCAGCAGAATTTGGGTTGGTGTCCCTGAGGCAAGCAAGACCAGGGAGGGGAGGGATAAAAGAGGGCGAAGGAGGGCGTTACCAGCGGGCGAGAAGGCGACGAATACGAGAATTCGTGATAGGGGAAGCCGCAGCCCGCCTGAGTCGAGTTCAAGTTCCAACCGGGACAGCTGACATTTGCGAGATCTCATCGCTTGGACCCTAGTGGCCTGGACCCTGTCGTGACGGTCTAGCCTTTGACGATCCCTTCTTGGGAAGACTTCCATGCTGTGCTGTTCTTTGACTCCTTTTTGATTGTTCTGAGGTGTTCTTACAGGCCCTAGAGCGCCATAGTTACTGCGCTAATGGAAGCGGAAACAGCGCATTAGAGACGGCTGAAACACGGGTGGCCAGATAAGCTATGCACACGGATGAATTTACAGGAGGTGGAGGGGGGCTGCAGCGGTATAGACAGTTGGCATGATGGCTATAGGGGCTCTGCCTAGCGGTGGCCTAGCGTTCTAGGACCCCCATGCTCACTAAAATGGGCCAAGAAGCCGCCGTGAGGTGAGGCGTGGCACAGACAAGAGCAGCCAAAAAAGGGAATAATCAAGGCAATTCTTTTTTTCTCTTCATGGTAATATGGCCTATTTTTCCTCTTTGTTCTGTTTTCTTCTTTCTTTTCTTGAATGTGTAGATCTTTGATGAATACGATCTTTGACTACAGCGCAGTTTTGTGTATTTTCTTGCCTTGTCTCCTGGGTTTTTTTTTGCAATCACATCATGTCTTGATTTTTCGCGTGCATCATCGTCACTACTAAATTGTATTTTTCTTTTCTTGTTTTATCCTCTTCATCCTGTATTTCTGGTTCCTTTATTTTCTTCTGTCTCACTATCGCGACCTACAACGATCTTGAACGGCCTTTTTCCTTGTCTTTATTCGAGCGTGCGCTTCAATTTCTACCCGCCGCTTCCCACAGCCCAGCTTCTGTTTGTCTTTTGTTGCTTCCAATCGATTCTCGTCACTAGCCAAACCAGGGCGTGCCATCTTTGCTTTGGTCTAGAGCTGGCCGTAGCCTTGTCTCCTTGTCGATCCAATCCTATAATCACTGACTAAAGCCTGCAAAAGAACACCAACAACGCAGCCACAGCCGCCCACTGGCCCCTCTTTCAACGTCAGCGACACCCACATCATCACACCCCGTTTTCACCGCGGCCTCCCACCCTCTTCTAATATCCACGTTGCCAGGCATTCTTTGGCTCAATGGATCGTCCCTCGGGACACCTCGGGGCTACCACCCAGCTCCGGGGCCTCCCCGAGAATCCGGTCCATGCTCTTCGTCGACTCCCCCCTTCGACCATTCCGCAAGTGCCCCCGATCCCTGCCAATCTACGCTCAACTGTGCCCTCGCTATCCGGCTTTCCGCAGCCAAGAGCAGCTCAGCCAGCCCCATCACACGACCAAGTACTACAACTAGCCCGTACTGCTCTTGAAAATGCGCTGCGTGATAATAATGCCACTGCTGGGGCGAGTGGCATGGGCTCTGAGATCAAGCCAGGAGTGACTATTGATCTAAGCCGGAACAACATACGCGAGTTGCCCGAAGAGGTTGTCGACATCATCAATCATGAACTGGAACGGTGAGTAGCCCCTTCCTTGGGATAATACGCACACGCTAACTGGGTTGCCGCTTCTTCCATCATTGTCTCTAGACTGGCTCTCTCTCACAACTTTCTCACAACATTCCCGGCGCGCTTTGTTGAGTGCTCATCTCTACGGTACCTTAATATCCGCAACAACCAAATCAAGGATTTTCCTCTAACGGTGTGTCTCTCCTCGTTATCCCTTTTAGCCAGCTTCCTCTCGACACCCATTCTAACACATACTCTATGCACTTCTAGATATGTGACATCAAGTCTCTTGAGATTCTCGATCTCGGTCGTAACAAACTACGAGCTCTTCCCCAAGAGATCGTCAAGCTATCCTCCTTAAAGGTCCTAGCTGTTCAAAAGAATCGTATCCAAGAACTCCCGCTTTGTTTAGCCGACATGGCTTCGCTGCAGGTGCTCAAGCTGGAAGGCAACGATCTTACCTTCCCAGCCCCAGACGTAATGCAGCAGCTTCTAGCACCTAGTCCCCCCAGCGAGGGAATGCGCGAAAGTGACCATGAAGTTGCACTGACCACACACATTAAAAAGTATTTGCGTCAACGTGCCCTTAGTGGTCGCTTAGAGATTGAACTTACAGGCGACGAGTCCAGCGAAGGCACTGAAACCCCTCGTAACCATCACATTCGGCGAGCTGCTAGTGGCCGCTTTCCAATAAAGGTTCACGGGAGCGACGTGCCCGATATACGCTCACCCAATGGTCGCCAACCTACCCCCTTGTCGTCGCGATCTCATTCCCACTACCGAGGTCTCTCTCAACAAAGCACCGCAATGAGAAAGCCGGGAATTATGCCACTCACCATCGGCAACCCTAGCGAACGCTTGCGCAGCAATTCTGAGATTACTCAGCGTGCCATTCATGACCGTCCGGAAAGCAGAAATCGCCGCATGGGTATTGTCACTAAGAAGCCTGAATTAACTACTCTTGACGAAGTTCAAGCCAATGCCAACAACCGGTTTAGTCATTACCGCGGCCTAAGTCATGGGTCAGCTATGCAGCAAGGGAACGCTGCTGGGAAAAAGAGTCCCAGCCCGTTGAGTCCTGGAGATGCCCATATGCAACGGCCCATTTACGTCCGGAGGCTTTCGATTCTCCCTGAACGACGTCGCGAGTCCAAATATTTCGACCCTGTCATCGAAGCAGCTAAAGGCATTCTCTACTCTGTCTTTCAGGTACATCCTACGATCCAGATGCTGATGAGTCTTACGGGCGACGGTACCGCCAAGAGATCAAGCCTAGAAATAGTCTTTTACAACACCAATTCCCACGTTGAAGAGCTAGAGCAGGAAATTCAGAAGCATGACCCGGGCAACTATGACGAAAACTATTCATCTGGCGAAAATGAAAACGTCTACCGTGCTTGCCAGGCCCTTATTGGTGCCTACATGCACGTTTGCGCGCTCCTGATGGAAAACGTAGACAGCTTTGTCGACCATGGTGACCCGAGATATATCCGCACTCTATTTGTCTTACTTTACAACAGCATTATGGAACTGCGGGTGACACTTAGCTCCATTGCACCGTATGCCGTGAGCTACTCCTCAAATACTGGTACAAGGTCTGCTTCTACCGCACGAGCTGTTAATGCTTCTGGTCCCGCTAGCATATCTACCATATCTCCCATCTCTTCTCTTCGCCCATCAATTGACGAGACTATACGGCCGATGTTGCTTCGATCGAGGACATCCTCTCGCGACGCTGCTATGACTCCTACTGCTGACAGACCTGGCGGATGGCAGGGCAAACGACCAGCCGGTCCTCTCCAGAACCCCTCAGCACTGCGTGTCACCACCGATATGCCCTATGGCCAGGGGCCGTTTAGTAGCGGCAGAAAGGGCTCAATGCAGCTGTCCTCTGCCACGCCACGGTCGGGTGAATCGTTTGCCTCCAGCACAACCTCCACAAACAAAACAGCAGTAGACTACACCGAGGAGGACAAGCAATTCGAAGCCATCTTTTCCAGCCTGGTAAACTCAACAAATTTGATGCTGAGCATTTTGCCGGGCCTCAACACACAACTTGGGCTCGGCTTACGTAGTTCGACTAGTCAGCGCGCACGCGAGGATGTGATTCGTGCGTGGAAGACACTCATGGATAAAACAGGATCCGTGATTCGCCAGACTGAGCTACTAAAGTCTCGCATGTCCATGGTTAAACTCAAGGACCCCGCCATTCGCACCCACACAGCCTTTTGGAGTCTATGTAACAATTTCTTTGAAGCCTGGAGCGATTTTGGGGCACACCTTAAATCAGATGGCTCCAAGTTGCCGTTGCTCACCGAGCACCTTCTCCGTCTACGGCCCATTCACCGCAGTGTCAAGGATTCTGTGGACAAGATGCAGCGCTCGCCGTGGGGCTACTTTTTGCGACCCATGCCCGCTGTAGCAGGCGGTGGTGGCGGTATCCTCAGCCCTATTGCATCGACGCACCGCCACAACCCGAGCAATAGTAGTGGTGGCACCAGCGTGCCGCCACACATGATTGGCGTCCCTGCCACGCCACAGAGCGCATCCTTCTCTGGCGCCTTCAATGGCGGCGTGTTCGAGCGTGCCGACGCCCTGCTCCAGCAGTATGGCAATGGCAGCGGGGGCAACAATGTCGGCGTATCTGGCAGTACTGGCAGTTCAGTGAATGGCACAGGCTTAGGCATGCTCCCTCGCCAAGGCTCATTATCACGATCACACCACCCGCAGTCATCGACAGGGTCAATGAGTGAAATGGGCAGTCTCAACGGCATGATAGACGCAGTTGCATCCGATTCGGTAGGCATGAATGGTAGCGGGATGGGCTCAATGAACATGAGCATGAACAACATGTCGCTAAACGGGATCTTGAGCCCGTCTGGCCATGGGCGATTAAACGGGACAAAGGTGCCATTCTAGATGAATCAAGGAGTGTGTGGGTAAGTTTGATGGTAATGCATTGGACTCGTTTTGGTTGCTTAATGTGTAGCACATGCAGAGCATGTCTCGTTTTAGGGGTTTTTCTCTTCGCTTTTTTGCTTTTGCCTGTTTGATTCTGTTATCTGTTGTTATTTATATCATGTGGATCTAGACAAAGCTGTATTTTATTCGAAGCGTTTCTTATTTTTCTTCCCATCATATCTCATCTCTACCCTGCTTGTTATCGTGCCCTGTCTCTGCGACCCTGTCATGGTAGTAACTGGTGTGACTCTGGATTTCCGTCGCCATCGCCGGAATAGTTGCAAAACAAGCGTAGGCCCATTACCTCCAAATTCTGACTTGCTCGGTTGTCTTTCCCATAATGCAATGGCGCCCCCCGAGGCCTATGCACCTGACCCCGTTTTCATGAGGCTTGCTACAGCGTGCCCAGACGAATGCTGTGTCCTCTCTGTCCACTGTTATGGACTTGCGCTAAAACCCTAGGGCATAGCCCATCGTCGTTTGTCCTGCACAATCGCATGTGAGTGATGCATGCTGCCGTTCCTTTTTTCCCACCGCAGGTTTTTTTTTCGTTCTTTTCGGCTAGGTCGCTATCTCCCAGGTTCTAACATTGCTATCTTGTGGCCTTGCTTCTTGTCCTGTGTAACGTGACGACTTGTGATGAGAAAATGCATTTTGGCAAGAGCAAGATGCGGACAAGAAAAGATGAAGCAGTTGCATTGGTTATAGTTCTTGTGACGCCCACGCTTTCCCATTTGAAAAAAGAAAAGAATAAAGACCATTCCTTGTTTTTGGTCGATACCTTGAATTTCAGGCTAATAAATACTTGGTACCCGTGTAACCAATATCTCCAATAAAAAGCCATTTTATCGTGATAACGTTATGGATCATTGCAAAGCTGCGCGTAGCCGGGAACTTCAGCTTCCTAACTTGCTGCCTGTGCTGCTTCCAAACCAATCAAGCCCCAGCTGTTAATTTCCCTGGTTGTTGCTATTTCTCAGCCTGAAAATAGATGAAAGAAACAATAAACGAACGACAAGGAATAGGTAACAGGGAACGACGGCGAACCAAGGCCAGCCAGTGGTGGCTCATCTAGTCATCTCGTCTGACTATCTCCTGTTATGTCTCGCAGTGGCTTGGTGTATGGTCAGCTTGACTTTAGTTTGGATCATCACTCTCGCTCGTGCAGTATGTGTCACTTTACATTACCGATTCCTCTATCCTTCCTGATAGACCGGGGGCACATGGCCTACCTGCTGCCGAGAGGCGGAAGGGCTACACAGATTTGAAAAGACCATATACAAACAGCACAAACAAACACAAGTGTGAGTCCCCCGTTCTATTTTTCTAAGTTTTCTCCTTTGCCTTCCCAAATTCTCGGCCCAAAGCCCATCACTCGGCCCAGACTTCTTTATCCATTCATCTCGTCTATAATAGGCCAACCTTCAAACTCATCAACACATCCAACGCCTTCTCCGCCAATGCCTCCTTCTGTTACTGCTTCTAGGATGACTGCTATCGACTCTAAGCCTCGCTATAGACCGCGGCGAGCTCTTGTTCCATCTGCCGCGTCCTTTGCCACTCCTACCACTTCTACAATTGTCGTGACCACAGGTTCGTCTAACTGTAAAACCTCACAATTTCCATCATCCCTCAGTGTCATCGCTTCAGATACATCTGCCGCCAGTATACCTTTCAATACTGGCAACTTCACCTCAGCAAAATCAAACAGCGCCAGTTCTCCCACCACGCTTTTACCTCTGCGAGCTTGTTCCCCTGGGCCTCAGCTTCACCTTCAATCATATCTACATGCACACCGCCAGCTACGGCCTAGCACGCCCAAAGCATCAGCGCAACACATTGCCGCAGCCAGAGCTGCCGTGATCGCCAATATCAGCAATGTGATAGACCCAAAACTACAAGACTATGCGTATCGGTTGCACTCTGGGCAGGCTGCTATTGCCGGTCAGCAGAGCAAAGTGCAGCGTGCAACGGCAGCACTTAGTCGCGAGAACGATGCGGTCAGTCGGCT
The DNA here is from genome assembly GCA_038407015.1 of Ceratocystis ficicola. Classification (NCBI taxonomy): domain Eukaryota; kingdom Fungi; phylum Ascomycota; class Sordariomycetes; order Microascales; family Ceratocystidaceae; genus Ceratocystis; species Ceratocystis ficicola. Next base: position 11,651 of record JAZBQP010000099.1, on the reverse strand, counting down.
AGTCAGCGAGGCGGAGCGCAAGGTCAAAGAATTAGGCAGTCTGCGGAATTGGGCTGAGGTATTGGAGCAAGAGATGATGGTGTTGGAATGCACAGTCAAGATTGTGAGGGGAGAAGTTGAAGGATGGAGGGATGTGGATTCAGGAGATGATAGAAGCAGTTATGGGAACGAGGACACCGACGAAGAGAGCGTAGTGCCAAAAATGGATTTCCCATTAGCTGCGAAAGGCCTCTCCAAATCTTTCCAAAGCTCCCAATATGCGGCCCCTTCTGCGCCCACAACCAACCCTGCAACAAGGCAGTATGCAAGCGCCTTGATTCCTTTATACAAAGGATTTAGTGTTGCTGCTTTGGCCCCAGCGAATCCAGCGCCTGGGGTGACACCCATGAGATCGTGGTACAGGACTCTCCTAAAGTCTTGAACAATGCATTCGAGCCACGAGTTGTTCTAGATATATTAGTGTCAATTCATGTTCAAACAACAATAGCAATACCCTCTCTTCGTCAAGGTCGAGTCTACATGCACCCTTTAAGCCTGTTTCTCATGCTCCAACCCAACATCCACATCCAAATTAAAAGACTACGAGCCCTTAAATAAGACCGGGAAGCATGACGAAGCGCTTCTTCTTGTACTTATCGCCAAACTCCTTGCGATACGCCCGCTCTTTGCCCTTAGCCCAGGCCGACATTTGCGCCACGCCAATGGCAATAAAAAGCGTCACGGCCCAGTTACGGCTGACAATTATCACACCCAACCACGAAATAGTCTCGAACAAGTAGTTAGGGCACGTGACCAGGCTAAAGCCATAGCCATTGGGGATCTTGCGCTCCGTACCGCCAGGTGACCTCAGCGACGACAAGTGCAGGTGTACTAGGCCATTAGAAAGCTCGCCAAACACGTACACGGCAAGCCCGGCGTAGTTGATTAGCGGCTGGTCTGCAGTTGCTGCAAGCGAAGTCGGCGAGTAGATGGCCCAGGCAGAGAGCAACCCAGAAAAAACCCAGTAAAAGAAGGAGTTCTTGAAGATGTTGAATGCGGGCATAGTGCTGGCAGAAAACTTGTGCACAAAGAGCGTCTCAAGCTCCCGCTTCACAAAGTGTAGCACGATCATCCAGAACACGAGCAGTTGCGTGCTGGAAAGCGGTGTAGTAGCAGCGCCAGCATATATGTACGGGCGCAAAGCGACGATAGCGACGTGGAATAGGATAGGGCCAAAGTATTCAACTAGGAAGACTGTCTTCCAAGCAATTTGGGGACCTATATTACGGAGAGAGCATTAGTCCAGCTACTCATTGCTGCATATGTTTCGTGCTTAAAGCTAGACTTACCGAGATCCTTGACCATCATCTCGCCAGTCGTCATGATCTCGGTTTCATTGGAAATCAAGGCCTTGCGATCTTTGATGGTTTTCTTAGAAGTGGGATAGTAAAGTCCAATGCGGTTCCGGTCATGGATGCCACACTGTTTAGATACAAGAGCCTTGACATCTTCAACAGTTGCAGTGGAGGGAATTGTTATCTCTGAAGGAAGCTTCTTCAAAGGCTTGGCTATAGAATAGTGTTGGCATGTTAGAAAAACAATGGATGATAGCCATAACCCTAAGAGAAACAAGTAGAATAAGTTTGTTGTTTGGTGGTAACCTTACCTCTATTCGTGAGCTTTAGAGTAATTGTAGCAGCCATTTTGGATCTTGAAGGAAACAATTGTGTTGTTTTCTTGCTAGATGAGCTTTCACAGGAGGCTAAGAAATTATCATGAAGCTTTACATTGTCTTTCTTTTCTTTCAACCAGGGTTTGTTGTTGGATCCTATAAACTTGTTGAGATGGATTAGTCATCTATCACAGCAAGAGACTCGGGATTAAGATGACAGAAGCTGTGGGGTCGTTTTGACGCTCTACAACAAAGTAAAAGCAATAAACCTAAGCGCTCAATTTTACCAAAGACCATGTTGCAGCCCATTCTAATGAGAGAATATCGAATAGAAGCAGAATCATGAAATTCAATCATCACAAAGCAAGCCAGTAAGATCCCTTCGAAACTTTTATCAGGGAACGTACTCATGAAAATTGTTGGGAGCTTATTGTGATAAGATAAGATCTTCTATGCAACATGTCTTTAATGTGGCGTTGTGGCGACCGAATGTGGCGCCAGCACACAAATCGAAGCCCTACTTGTAAATAAAGTGGACCCATCAGCCCTCACAAGAATGGACAAGGAAAAATGTGTCTCCCAAAACTAAAATTTACAGGTTCTGATTAGCCATTCTGTTTTGACCATCATCCAATTCGACAACTGGTTGACCAGCTTATTCGTCAGGTCAGTACAACACCATACCTGCCCTTCCAACAATGCGTGTATCGAGAAACAGCCAAGTGTTGCGATGATCCGGTATTAAATCCTGAAATTCGACAACACGACGTCTCACTCGATATGCCGCCGCCAGACCCTTGTTCGACGCTCCGTGAAACTGGACCAACTATAGCAGGTTGACGATAAAACTGACTATTCTCGCACCTTCACAGAATCAGACAAAATGGGTATCTCCAGAGACTCTCGCCACAAGCGCGCCGCCACCGGTGCCAAGCGCGCCTACTACCGTACGTGAAATAATAACCATTCGAAGCCCGTATGCGGACTCAATACACTCGTTTGAGAACCATGCGTTCTGACCTTTTCGATAGGGAAGAAGAGAGCTTTCGAGGCTGGCCGCCAGGGTGCCAACACCCGTATCGGCCCGAAGCGCGTCCACGTTGTCCGCACCCGCGGTGGCAACCACAAGTACCGTGCCCTGCGTCTGGACACTGGTAACTTCGCCTGGGGCTCCGAGGGCTGCACTCGCAAGACCCGTATCGTCGGTGTCGTCTACCACCCCTCCAACAACGAGCTGGTCCGTACCAACACCCTGACCAAGTCCGCCGTCGTCCAGATTGACTCCGCTCCCTTCCGTCAGTGGTACGAGGCTCACTACGGCCAGTCCCTTGGCCGTAGACGCCAGCGCCTCCAGTCCGGCAAGGAGGAGGTTCAGCCCAAGTCCAAGTCGGTCGAGAAGAAGCAGGCCGCTCGCTACGCCGCCTCCGGTAAGGTCGACAACGTCCTCGAGAAGCAGTTCGAGGCTGGCCGTCTGTTCGCCGTCATTGCCTCGCGCCCCGGCCAGTCTGGTCGCTGCGACGGCTACATCCTCGAGGGTGAGGAGCTGGCCTTCTACCAGCGCAAGCTGCACAAATAAGCGGTTTCGCCTCAATAAAAAAAAGCGTGTATTTTCTTGTCACGACGAATCTCTTAAATCTTTTCTCCGTTTCTCCGTCTTTGCTCACTCCAAGATACCGTATCCGCCGTATTCTTTGTTTCTTGTTTTCAACCAAGTGACTCGTAATGAGAATCAGTATCAATTTAGAAACGATCACCAAAAACGAGTTTTGCTTTGCCTCTTCTGTACTCTGGGACCCATCGCTTGGTATTTTTGTTTCCTCGCAAATGTAATGACTGTATGTGTGGGGCTGATTCAACCTCTTTTGGTACCATGGGATTGGCTAGGCCGTTTTTAATAGTTGGTTGGGGCGGTACAATGATGGCGGCAAAAGACAGTTCAGTTCAGATGGAAGGGAAAGGAGAGGGAGGAGGGGGGCCTTCACCGCCTGGCAAACTTACAGTGGATAAATAAATGACGAATTTCTACAATGCTGGCAACACCCAAGGAGCCGACGTCACCACAGACTCTGAATTAGGGTTAGCACAACCTCCGTAGACAATACTTCGATGTTTACAATTACCACGATTCTACAGCACAAGCGATCAATGCGGGAACAAATTAACGAGGCTCTAGAACAATACTTAGGATAAAACATAAACAGCAACAACCTCGTCAACAAAATTACCTCCCTCCAAAAGAAAAGCGCACGACCTTCATTCGACCACAACGAAAAGCATACATGAACGTTGAACGGGGGGGAGGAATGGAGGACAAACAGAGTGCTAATAGCATCTGAGATGAAGATTACCCATGAAAGAATAGGAATAAAATGGAAATCAAAGAAGCAGAACAAGGGAATATCAAGAGCACGCCATGGGTTTGTTTCAATGCCGGTGTGGATAGAATCTTAGAAAGGGGAAGGGAGTGTTGCAGTCGTCGTTCGTGTCAAATGATTAGGGGTATAGCAAGGCAGGGCGTTGAAGTAGGACGAGGACAAGAAGAAGAAAGAAGACAAGAAAGAGAAAAAAACAACGACGTCAGGACGCGAAGAAACGAAATAAATAGGAACAAGAAAGAAAACCAAAGAAGGCCTATGCGAACTGGCGCTTGAGGTCTGTCCATTTGCGATTCAGCGTCTCATGCTGGGAGTTAATCTCAGCATATTTCAGCTTAGTCTGGACCAGCTCCTCTTCGAGTGTAGCCAGCTCGGCCTCGAGCTTCTGGTTTTCCTCGTGCACCTTGAGGTTGCGTTTCATCAGATCGTCACGCTCAAGTGTCCATGTCTTTTCTATCTCCTCGGGCTGGTGCTCGATGACGATCCGCAACTCACGCACCTGTCCACGCAGGCCCTCGTTTTCATCACGCAGCTCCTCGTTTTCCACCTTGGTGTGTACGAGCTCATTGGCCATGGCTGTCTGTTCGCCGTCACATGCCTCAAGCCGTTCCTCCATTTTGCGCAGACGAATAGTCAAACTGGCATTAGATGTGCGCAGGTTTTCAAGCTCATTCTCACGCTCCTTCTTGGCCTTAGTCTGCTCCTCCCATTCAGTCGTGTATGTCTTGAGCAGTTCCGGGGTCATCTTGATGTCACAGGCATCACGTACTAGCTGGTCAGCACGGTAAACCTCCTTATCAAGACTAGAACTAGATGACCCAAAAAACCCATTCTCGAGAATGCCGCCAGCACTAGGATCTTTGTCAATGTAAACATCGAACAGCTTGTCTCGCAAGAATGTGGTCAGCTGCTGCATGTCATTCATAGCCAGCAAGGCAGGTGTGTTTTTCTGCATCAGAACCAGACCAAATCGTAGAATGGCTGACAGGCCTTCCGACAGAATGAGGTCGTAGATTCTCAAGACAAGCTGCAAGGGGAAGCGGTAAGCAAAGAGCGTCAAGAACCACTGCGTAGCGTACAAATGGGGCGAAATTCCCCGGCGGTGCAAATGGCAGTAAAGGGCCGGTTCGAAATCCTCGAGAAGACGTTCAAACTGATATAGCCGCATGTGGAGACCGGGCATATCTTGAATAAACAGATCGCGTAGCTGGTAGTGGTTCATCAGACGCACAAGCAAGCAAAATGCCTCATCTTCGGGCATCTACAGGTCGGTGTTAGAAATACTAAGCCAAAAGAAAAACAGCGGCAAATCAGGCAGCACTTACATTGAACAAAAGCGGCATAATTATAAAGTTCATACCCTGGGCGTAGCTCACATCTTCGTCAAAGAGAGCATACGCCTTGCACACACCAAACAAGCCTTCCTGTAGACCCTGAGCAGCAGCATATTTGGAGTAACTTGTCCGAGCACCCATATCACGACGGATAACCTTCTCCAGTTTCTGCAGCGTGACTGCATCTTCTTTTTGCTTGCGAGTCTTTTCGGCTGCAGCGGCAGCAAGAGCCTTGACAGAAAGCTCCTCATTCTTTTCAGTGGCAGCAGTCGATGGCGTAGCGACATCCTTAGTAGTGGAAGAGCTAGAACGCACTGATGATGCAGAGGAGTCGGTCTTTTCAGCAACCATGGGCAAACTGCTACTTGCCGAGCTCAGAGCCGTGCCACTGCTAGACCGGTCCTTGTTGTCTTTTTCAGTACCGCGATTAACAAGCTCGCGGTACTTAAGCTCAAGGTCTTCGTTTTTGCTCTGGGCTAGAACTTGCCATATAACTCCACGAATAGCATGGGGGATACCCTTAGCAATGGCAACGTTGAGCTCCTCGGCACTAGAGCGGGCAACTGCAGCAGGGCCCTCATAAACAACATTTTGCCATAGGTCCCAGTCAACCTCGGAGGATGACATGTCAGACGGGCCAGCCGAGATGCCTGATACAGTGCCTGGAGCCAGGCTAGGGTTCGGGTTAGAGACCAGTGGCGTGTGGATACTACGGTCAACAGGAGTCTCAGAGTCGTCGGCGGCCGTGGTAGCAGAAATAGGGGACAGAGTGCCCTGGCCACTAGGGTCTTCGCCATCAAGGGCACCAGACTCCTCCTTGAGACGGAGAGCCTTGAAGCGGTCCTTCAGACTAGCACGGTGGGGGTTGCGAACCCCATCATCACTATCATTTTCCTCATCAAGGCGGTCAAGCATCGTGTCATTATTGCTGTTTAGGGTGGCAACAGAGCCGCCGGTATTACGGCGGCCACGAGTGTCTTTGGCCGATGACATCAGGGGAGCAGAGTCACGCTCACGAGAGCTGTTTCTAGAAAGCCAAGAGAACGGGCTGGTGAGTCTGCGGGCAGGCGGCGTAGGAGTAATGGTTGTGCTAGAGCTTGTGGTGTTGGTAGTAGAGGTGGTTTTGGTGGTTTTGGGACTTGCGTTCGGGGATGCGTTCGAATTCTGGTTCAGGCTCTTTCCGGAATTATCAGATGCCGCTGGTGACCATGGCAAAGACGGGAAGGCCGAAGTCAAGGTGCTGAGAGACAGTGACTTGCTACCATGTGATTTAGAGGGTGTAGATGAATCTGCACGAGGACGCAGGCCGCAGGAGGGTCAGTCAATGGGTCTCAGTGATGTGATCCAGTTAACCTGGCTTTCTTTGTTTGGTGGAAGGGAGAAGGTTGGAGGGGAGAGAAGGAGGCCAGTGCAATTGAAAGAAGGGAACAGGGAACAAGCATCAATCAATGGTGCTTTTTGGGGGATTTGGGTGCATCCAATAAATGGATTAGTGCCCCGTGGCTCATGCATTATAGAGGGGAGCCACTGGGCAGCCCACAGCAACGGTACCAACATGTACCAGCCTGTACAGCACAGAGCCTTCGGGCCAATACAGCCCAAAGAAAGTCTACACCGCACTTGCGAGCTGAAGGAAAGGGAGCGTTGAACAGTGATTGACAGATAACGGATAACAAAAAAAACACACGCACACACAGAAACTCACACTGCATAAAGATGGAGCTTTGTGCATGTGGCTAGATCAAAGAGCAGCATTAATGGGAAGGGAGAGAATGCAAAGGGAGACCAATATGGCATGGTGAAAGCGAGGTGGAGAGAAAAGAAGGTGCTGTTGTTTTGGGGGGTTCTTTGGCCCAGACCAGGGTTAGGCAAGGGAGCGGGTGTATGCTAAGGGTTTGTAGAGGGCACTACAAGCCGTAAGCGAAGGGGATGAAGCCCCCCCAAAAAAAAATAAGGGCAGCAGCTGAACAAAAAGCCGAGAAAATGCAGAGACATGGAGACACGAGACATGATAAGACTTACCCTTAGGCGGTGGCTGCGGTACTGCTGCAGCTTCTTTTGATCCCGCCAGCGTGTTGGTGGCGGTAATGGCCGCCGCCGCGTTAGTGCCGTGTGCGTCTTTGGTGGGAACTGGCGGGCCAGCATCGTCATCGAGACTAACATTGTCGAGATTTGCTCCGTTGTTTAAACTGTGGTCAAATATAGGCACCATGGGCGTTGTTGGGCGGTTGCCAACGGGTGAGGTCACGTTTACAACAGCGGTGGGGACGGGCATGGGAATAGCCAGGGCTAGGTCGGGCTGGCCCATGGCAAACTGGAGTTTATCCTTGCTGTCGATGCTGCTTGCAGTGCTTGACCGCTTGCTTGTTCCCGGGCTGCTTGTGGGCGAGGTGTGGGCTGATGTCAAGGTTCCTTTGTCAGTCTTTTCTTCCTCTTCATCGTCATCCTCGTCATCTCCAGCCTCGTTGTCATGGCCGGCATTGTCGTCCAGGCCTCCGCTGGTGCTAGAGTCTTCGTCTTCGTCTTCCTCTTCGGTCTTGAAAAGGGTCTGGGTGGTGCGCATATTAGAAGTCGAGGGGTTTTTGTGTGTAAGAGAGCGGACCGAGAGAGCGTCCTCAAAGTTGTCCTATAAGCACGTGAATAGGCCATTGTTAGTCTTGCCCAAGAGCGTGGGGACATTGAACGGGCGGCAACCAAGCCGAGCAAAAGTGGAAGGCGAATTGAAAGCAAGGGCCATAGCGTACCGTCTCTGAGTCCATATCGGAAGGGGCATAGATGGAGCGCGCTTCCAAGGCCTCGGCCATCTTGGCTACCTCTATCATTGCTTCAAAGGGGGAAGAAGGTTGAGGATGAGAGTTTGGGGAAACGGAGAGGTAAATTTATTTGTTCTAGATCTGATTTTGATGGGCGATATTTGGGCTGTGGCACCAGTGCTGTCGTAATCGTTGGTCTCGTGAGTAAAGGTTTAGTTTGTTGCAGTTGAATCGCGTCGCTGATATTTACATGCAGTATTTTTTGGAGGGACGTTAGTTAAAAAAAAAGCTGAAAATATCAAGCAAAAAGGGGATCGATCGAAAATAGAAAAAAGAAAAAAAAAAAAAAAAGAGAGAAAATAGGACAGTCTCAAGTAACCAGCCGAGGAGAGCAGTATAAAGGAGAGAAAAAAGCAGCGATGTTAGACGTAAGGCCAGATAAAGGAGGCCAGAAGATAAACAGGAAAAGAGATAGACACGACGATACAAGGCGAAAAAACATACGAAGTCTGTGGTTGCCGATATAAAAGGGTTCAAGGGGGAAGAGGAGGCAAAGAGAAGAGAACGAGCCAAAATAAGGGAGGAAGGCCGGGAGCTTAGGAAGGGGTAAACCCTTGTTCAGTGCGCAGCGGGTACATCAAGGCGGCGGTAACACTGGCAAAAACAGCCCATCACAAGAATAAAAGAAGTAGCAGGAGTAGCAGGAGTAGCAGGAGTAGCAGGAGTAACAGTAGCAACAGTAGCAACATGGTGGGAATTACAGCGGCATATTCCCCCAACTATGCAGTTAATGCTTGGGCAGAGTCAGCTTTAGCTCTATTATTGGGTTGACAGGACGTCGCACTAAGAGAGCTGGGCTGTGCCTAGATCAGGGGCCCAAAGGCTAAAAAGCACCTATAAGGAGGAGACCCAGGGCCCAAGAGGGCAGGTGGACTGGCTAGAGGGCCAACAGTCCCGCCTAGCGCGAGCCTTGTGCAAGAAAGCCCGAATGGACACACATCATGCACCGTCAAGACACAAAAGCGCCTATTGTTGACTGCCTTTGCTCTTAGCTTCTCCTAGCTTGTTCCGCCAATATTCCCAGCGCATGCGTGCATCCCACTACATCCCACTACATCCCACCACCATCACCAAAGCTTCCAGGGCAGCTTTGGAGCACAAACGGCAAAGGGCCCTAGAGCGAACTGTGCCAGCCAGCCCTTTTTTAAATCCAAGCGGGGTCTTTTCACTGCGGATTTTTAGTCCTGTTTCTCCTGCACATGTCTGTCACCCAGCCTTTTCTTTTCTGTCCTCACCCCCTGAGCCTTCCTTGTTTTTGCTGACCAATCACGTCGTTCAGAAGGAAAAAGAAAGTAGAGACTTGTCTCGTCAACTACCTTTTTCTGCTCTTTATTTTCCTTGTTTCTTTGGCTCCTTGACGATGAAAAAAGGCCGAAATGAGACTCCCATGATCTCAAGCCTGTCTCAGTGATGTCTTTGACTTGCTCTCTCGCAAGCAAACTACACACACGGCTTTTGCAGGATTGTCCTTTTCACAAAGCAAAAAGAGAATGCCGAGATGAGCAATCTGACGACAATGCAATCCGCACAAGACGGGGCCATTCGGGGATCGAACCCGAGACCTGACACATTCACGGTGATCCGCGGTGGACTGTAAAGCCCGAAGCATCAATCATACCACTAGACCAATGGCCCTCTCGTAATTGGATGCGGCGTTTGGCCTAATTTTATATAGATATAAATACGAGCGCAAAATGTGGGCATCGGCCTTCCGGCTTTGCACCGAGCACGAGGAATGGTGGAAAAAGCAGGAAGGCCACGACGAAAACATTGAGATTGCCTGTGGCCCACCCTCCGTGTCGGCGACTACAAAAGACTCAGCAGAGTCGAACTGGGCTACGTGTTGGCCGCTAGAACTGGACATAGCGATTGCGACGATTACCACGCCAAGTTCAAACACGACCGACCACGAGGCTGCAAACTTTGCAAGAAGAAGAAAGATCGTGCACATCTGTGGACGTGCAGGGCGCTCAAGAGGCCGTGGAGCCAGAGATTTGCAGACAAGTTACTAAGCAAGGCCAAGGCAACGAGTTATGTGGCCGCGGTACTACGACGCAATCTCAAGGGACTACAACCGAAGCAAGACAAAGCCCCTACACAAGAAACTGAAAGGGAAGGAGACGCAGCAGGCGGAGGGGAGACCGGAGGGGGAGAAGGAGGAGACGGGGAAACAGGCGGTGATAACGAGAGGGTCGTTTAGATGGGGAAGGAGAAAAAGAACCGGGAAGGGCGGCCGTGAGGATACGGAGGTGTCGAGAAGGGTCCGAACGGGCCCGGTTCCGTTTACCAGGCTTTGGTGAAACTGCAGCTACATGCACGCTATCGGAAGGGCAAAACCAGCGTACTCCGCCGGGGCCAAAACCCCGTGCTGATGGCCGTTGGCCTTCCGGAGTAGATAGTATTCATGTTTGGGGGCGCCCTCGAGCGATGCCGAGTTGAAGAACCTTCTGGTGTTTACACCGGGCCCACGATGGCCACGGGAGGCTTCCGAAGCTCACTCACACCCGCAACGGCCCCGGATGACGATATCGTCCCCATCTGGTCTTGTTCGGAACATGCCGTCGTATTATTAGCAGTAAGGTAGACGTTAAGAAGACCCAACAAACAAATGCTTAGGAGTTGCATTAAAAGATGACATCAGATGCTCCTGTATAGAGCAAGATGTCGTGTTGCTACGAAGTAACGGCAGGCAACGTTAAAACAATGCAATAGCAATAGCTATAGCAGTGATGGAAAGCTTGCCCTAGGAGGATGACATCAGCCAGCTGCTCCCGCCGCCGTATTACCTTGCAATAACAGTAGATAAATATCAAAAAACACAGCAAAATAATACACAGGCATGGGTTTAGGTAACATCAAAGCAAACAATAGGCAGACGTGGCATTGCTTGATCTCAGTGATATCTGCCGACGTTCAACATGCCCAAGTTCAATGAGAATGGCGTGGTTTAATCTTGGAGATTCCAGAAAACGTAACACATACTAGGTTAAAGTCTAACAAGAATGTAGATGTTAAATTGGTTCGTGAACGTCGTTTGATTTCAGCGATTTTCTTGGACTTCAAACAAATCCAAGTTCAAGCTCAGGTCCGAGAGCAAGTAGATGCTAAAGAAGACAAGCAAACAAATCTAGACGCATGGACGATGAATGTCAAGCATGGGGGTTTAGGTGTTTAGTTCAAAGGCGTGAACCCTATACCCTATGCATTCATGTCAACCAGCCCTTTGTTTCAAGGTTCCCATGATCCCATACAAACCTCGACCCTTCAGAGACGAGGCTATTATTCTCTTGGATGGTTATTCGATTATTCGCTCAGACACGCAAGCTGCCCTCATGTTTAAACGCGCACTTGTGCACCTGATTCATTTGCAGTTTGATGTATCAAAATAGTCAATTAAATAGAAAAGTTCATACGTGGGGGGGGGGGGGGGGGGGGGGGAAAAACAGGGGCAAAAAACACGCCCAAACGTCTTTTTTTG
>JAZBQP010000098.1:0-79480 GCA_038407015.1 Ceratocystis ficicola | reverse complement strand
GGGGGGGGGTGGGGGGGGGGGGTGGGGGGGGGGGGGGGGGGGGGGGGGGGGGGGGGGAAGAGAAGGAGTAGGGACAACGATGGGCTTAGATGGCTAACAGCTAGTTTAGCTTAGCTAAATGGAACCTAGCAAAACTCGAAAGCTCCGGATTCCATCCATGTCCAACAACCCAAGCCTCATTGGGATTGGGTTCAGCTTTGCTTACAGACGTGCTAGTGAGCGAGGGGCTTTGGTGAAGGGCCCAGCCAGGTAGGGGAGGCCATGTCTTGTCTCTGTCCTTGATTTTGGCTTTGGTTCTATGGTAGCAACACCACCCAGGGATTTGGTTGGCGTTTCTATTTGTCTTTATTGCTCACTCAGTGACGTTGGCTGATGTGAAAGATTGTCTCTCTTTTCCACTTACCTCTCGGTCCGACTTTCCTGCGTAGCTATTATGTTTGTCCCTAGTCCCCTTTTTAGACTCTCTTCTTCCCTTCTCACGTGCTCTCTCTCTCTCTCTCTTTCTCTCTCTTTCTCTCTCTTTCTCTCTCTCTCTCTCTCTTTCTCTCTCTTTCTCTCTCTCTCTCTGTCTCTCTCTGTCTCTCGCGTGCGCTCTTGATATCCCTTAACTTGCTCTCTTTTCCATTAGCCAAACCCCTCCCCGTCTCCCCTACCCCCGGTCATTACAGGCGAATTGGGCGAGAGTCAAGGCAGGCTGTCTGTCCTTGTCCTCTTTTCTCCTTGTTTTCTCTTTCTTTTTCTTTATTCCCAAATTCCTCTCTTCTGGGATTCCAAGCGTCAAAGCTCTTCCTCCTAGTTTTCTTGAGGATGGGTCGAGCAAGGATGTGCAGAAATCCCCATGAGATCCTTGGCCAAAATACTGGGAAAGTGAAAGAGAAAACCAGAGTCAGAACCAGAGTCAGAACCAGAGTCAGAGCTAACGGAATGTTGGGTGTCTTGTCTTATTGTAGACTCGTTCGTCATCCATCAGCACTCAAGGCGGAACAACCTTTAAGGAGACAGCATACCGTCATTGCCTCCCAGCGTAGCTAGCTAACGGATTGAATAATGATGGCATTAATGCCAATTTCGCTGGCTCTTCTCCTTCCCATCCATATCCCTCTCCTCCAACAACGCCTCACAAGCTAGAAGCCATGGAGAATGAGATGGGGAAGGATGGAGAAGGAAAAGGGCTTGCCAGCATAGGCTGCAAATGCATTTTGTGAATCTTTATGCGTCCCTGTTCCCTGTGCATATGTGAGTAGACACGCGTGTGTTGCCTTTTTGCTATTGCACGTTTCTTGTGTCTATTGATTGTTGCTTGTGCATGCTCCAAGCTGCCACACATTGCCCTGCATGTCTGCATGCCTGTGTATTCTGTGCCCTGTTTATCTGTGCTGTTGTCATACTCCTTACCTTGCGTGTGCTTGTGTTTTCTTAGTCGGAAATCAGCGGAGAAAAAACCTAGCAGGTTGGATCCCTGTGGAAGCGTGCATGTTGTGGAAGCATATAGTCCTGGGGTCGTCGTCCTCCTCCTTGTGCCTCCCCCCCAAATGAGTGCCCAGTGCCCCGTGCACTTGTTCTTTTTCCCTTCCCCAGAATCACGGACTCCATACTAAATAGGCGTTTATTTCAGTCACTCGCCCAGGAGCATTAGAAAGCCGCAAGTTAACCAAGCCGAAGGTCCGACGAGTCTTGGCCCATGTCTTGCATGTCCACACAGCCGCATCTGCAGGCGACAATTTTCTACGTCCACCAACTTTGCTAACTGCAGTTAGCCAGCTGACTGCATCCCATCAACCATCCTCTTCACTACGGTAATAAATCGTACAGTAATATGCGAGATCACGGCTCCCTTGGATCTCCCTTCAAAGGGAACCTTCTTCTCGCTCAGGTCTTACTCTCATCAAATAAGAGAGAAGTAAAAGTAAAGGAAGAAGAGAAAATGAGGCAGGTGGTCACTAAACCGGCGCTCGCTTCCTACGATTAGAAATGCCTTGGAACCCATGACCCCTTCATCTTGGGTGCTTCTAGAAACGCCCCCACGTGGACGAGTCAGAAGAAAGAGAGAAAGAGATAGAAAGAGAAAATGAGAGGGCGAGATGGAGATGAGCTATCCTCACAGGGTAGTCGGAGGAAAAAACAAAGCTATGACTCGAAGCCAGGCTGGTTTTGATGGTGTTAAGGCCGTAGTCCAGTTTTACGTATGACCTCCAAGTTGCCTACCATACCCTATGTATGTTCATCATAGTCCAGGCTTTCAGTGAGATCATGAACATGACAGGCAACTATAATCTCAGCAGGTGATGTGTTAATTAGCTTTTCTGTGTATTTAGAAAGGAAAATGAAGAACGGCTACACAGCTTTACCTGCATCAAAGGACGTGATTGTGTAGATACACAGCATGTAACACGCATGAAGAATTCAGCCAGCCAGCCACATACCATGTTTTTTTGCTTTTGCTCAGTTCCCCTCTGCATCACGAGCCCTCCCTCGGCCAAACAGGGCAAGAATTGAGGACAGGTAAATAGGACATATGGCCAGAGCTTTCCACCTATTGAAGACGTGAACAGGCAGGCAACACAGCACTAGACAAAACGCCATGTGCAGAAAGCTAGGGCTTTGTCCAGCACCGAGTATCAAAAGAAGACGAGGCATGATCGACAGCGGGACATGGGTCGGAGTATAGGCCTTCCGAAAAAGAGAAAATTATAAAAAAAAAAAAAAAAAAAAAACCGCTGCCGGATGGGCTGATAAGTCATGGTGCGCCAAGCCATCGTGGCCATTATCACTGCACCACCGCTTGTACGGAGCTATTTCAAGTAGACTATCAACTCTCTGTTATTTTTCCAGGGCTCCGCTGCAGTGCAACGTTTTGTTGTAGCCACCTTGAAGAACATGCCTGTATGCATAGGGACATCGTTGTTTATATCCCATTATGGCTACTGTTGCTACCTCGCAAATGAGCGAGCTCAACTTATGTGTCTTATGGGACAAAGGGGCCTTAGTCAAGTTCTGCTCTAGTACTCAGCCAAGCCAGTTCCTAATCATTAAGTTAATGAAACGATGTTTTTTTTCCTTTCGGGCGCAGGCCATAGGCCAAACAAATTGCCTTGAAACTAGGCATAGCCGTCAAATCCCTGTAAGAATCTCGGCTTTTGTTGCTGTTCTCTGCTCTTGTCTTGTCTTGTCTTGTCTTGTCCGAATCTAAGTCTTGATTTGAGGATTTCTCTCTTTCTCTGGCCTTTTGTTGTAACCTGGCGAAGGAGCTGAGTTAGCTCACGGCCTCCAATCCAAGGATTACCTGATAGGAGTACTGTATGCCACTAGTCTCGAGCTGCTGAAATCGAACCAAACTTTGCTGCAGGAACGCCATGTTGCATGAGCAAAGCCAGAAACCCTTGGGTTCTTTTCTTTTAAGGGCAAGGTTTAATGAGATGGTTGCAGTGCTAGCCTGTTTCGCCGCTAGCAGGATGTCCCTAATCACCCTAAGCCTGCGCCATAATTCTGGCTGTCAGTGCACCACGGCCTCACTCAACACTTCCAACTGATTGAAAGCAAATGTGTTGTTTCAAGGCGCAAGCACATTGGCATTGGCATTGGCATTGGCATTGGCCTTGTTTGTTCCGTTTATGCCGTTCAACATTGTCGGAGTTTTCATTGCCTAGTCTCTTTTTCCCTCGCGTCTTTTCCCCTCATCCTACGCTTGATAGGAGGGGGGCAAGTTCTCTGACCCGTCCTTCCACAACATGTGGCTCGAAGCAGAGCAAACTTCCAGTGCATTTTGCTGTTAGACAGTGTAGTGCAGTGCAGTGTAGTGATTCTCTGTCAATGCGCATCCGCCTCTATCCGTAACCGCTAGTCCATACACGGCATATTGTTTCACTTGCAGCTTTTAGGCCCCTGTTCTCTCCCTGACTATTTCAACTCACTTCATGTTCATGTTGAAGAGCGAACAAACAAACTAATCAGGATAACGTCTCTTCTAAACCCCATGTGCATGCAGGTTGCCCGACTTGAGGGTAGGCCTCAACTCCATGGATAGGTCGTGTAACTGGTTGGAGTCTTCATCATGTTTCCTAGAATGAGCAATGTTACTGTAACGACAAGACAAAGATCTAGACCTCTCCTGCAGCTGCAAGGAGAGAGAGCCTCGGATGCGGTGGATAAAGTGGTTTAGCCTAATCAGCATGGCCTTGACTGGGCAACTTCGGGACAGCGGGCGTGCGACTGCAAAACTGGCGCCATGAAAACAACGGCTTGAAGCCATGCATCATGTGTGAGTAATAGATTCTCACAGAATTCTGGTGTATACATGCCATGTGCTACACTTCTCTGTTGCTGTTATCCTGTCCTGTCTAAATTCAAAAGGGTGATGTAGCATCACAACGCCGTGCCTTGGAAAGCCGAATTAGACTCGCCGCATTTTCTCTTTCCTTTTTTTTCCCTTTTATTCCTACTCAATTCAAGTGGTGCTAGCTTCCTGTTCTTGGGAGACTGTAAAATTGGAACTAGAAAGCGAGCGAGTGATGGTGCGTAAAACTCTTCGTATCCAAATAGGAAATGATCTGCTCCAAACCATATCGATCAAATTCTATGTCTAGGATGGAGCAACTAGGAGCTGGGACTATCCCAAAAGCCCAACGAACCTGTAGAAAGCGAGAGTGTGCAAGGTACGTCACATCTGGTGCATGCATGCAAATAAGGCAACGGAAGTAGATGGAAGTGCTGGTTGATGTTCCGGTCGATCTCTATGACGGCAATGGGATGAAGCTAGTAATATATCGATATGTTAGCCTAAACACTCAAAAGTTCACATCCGCTGAAGAAAGCCCAAAGAAACCATTGACCGGTAAACTTGGCGAGCCCCCATTCAGGGAAATATCACCAGGTGACCAATGGACAAGCCTGTTATCCGAATCGACAGAGTCGTCTTGCCAAGAAAACTAGGCGGTAAGGATAAATCTTCAAGCAGATTTGTTTTTGAAGCACCCTGTGGTCATGTAGTAGTGGCAGTGAAAAAAGGAAAAGAAATAAAGTAAATTAGGAGGCAAACCCAAATGTTCCCAATTAGAAGAGCGAAAGACCGACACAGGCTTGCCAAGAATTTGTATAGTGAAGCGAAAGCAAAAGAAACTGACGGGCTAGCTTCCGGTGAGGCAGTGTTAGCGCTTACAGGGAAATAAACAAAAAAAAAAAAAAAAAGAGAGAAGAAAAAGCAAAAAGAATGAAGCAAAAGAGGAGAAATTGTTGTCGTTGTGAGACATTCATAAAATTATTGACTGGTGGAAAGGCCATTCTCTTTTCGTCGGTATCAGTTTTGCGGCTTGTCCATGTGGCCAACTCAAGAAAAATTACTAATGTTACTTTTGTGCGTACTACTTTGGTTTGTGTCCGCTCAAAAGCCGCAATTACTCATTTGTCGAGCCTCGGCTTTGTACCTCATCCTGGCGTCCTAAGGCATAATTATCGAAATGCTAAATATCTTGCTTCTGTAAGGGTTGTATGCAAGAAGTGGGTTGTTAATTTCAAGCCCCAATTTGTCTTATGTTGCATTGCATTCATTTTAGGGGCCAGGGACAAATCATACACATGACTACTGGCTGGCAGTTTTTAAATCTGTGTGCCCCTGTATCCATAGTATGTACCGACTTTATACAGCTGGCGTCTGATCCGAACAAATCATAGCATGTCCACGGGGAATATTTTCAATCACAGGTTAATGCAGCTCTCGGCTTTGTGTGCCCTCCTCCTATTCCCTAATAAAAGCGCAACTCACGAAATGGCATACAAGCTTCTGTCTCCTCATTAATTGGTACATGTTACGTGCATGAGAGGCTGACTCTTGGTCCAACTTGGGCGCCTGCACCGGAGAAGCTTCACATACCCTCTTAGACGCGACCCGTGTATCCGCAAGCCAATCCTCATTAGTGTAGTGGTGATCATACCTGCTTGTCACGCAGGTGACCTGGGTTCGATTCCCAGATGGGGAGAATCTTACTGTTGCCAACTCCGCGCATGGCATCACACCGTCTCTTTTTGACATCTGATGTGGCTGATCGGACTTCCGCAACGCATGTCCTCACGTAGATGGGATTCACTTTTGCCTACTGCGTGGTCAAGTAGAGTCCTTCTGTTTTATTTACGGCAACTAAAAGCTCAGATCCGTTTGGTATTTCCAGTAAAATAGAGGTATAGAAAACGACAGTCCTGACATTGGCAACCTCCACATGGTCACCCGCCATAGTACCACATTCCAGCGCTTCTCAGCTTGACCGAGAATCTCTTTGCTGGATAAACGAGATACTAATAATCACGGTACGGTTTTCCGACTGTGTGATGAATAAAAAAGGCAAGATTCGCATGCCGTTAACTGCCAAACTTGGAGTCTATCCCTGCAAGCCTTCGATATTACATCGACGTATTTCGTCGGCTTGCTACTAGTGTGTGTGTTATGTTGCTTGGGTTTATTGATTCTCGTAGACTTTGGATGTTACCAAGCCCAGTCGGCTATCCAAAGTGATCATTGAGAAACATATGACATCAGAGATTATTATGTGGCTACCGTCATAAAGTTGGTCCCGTGCTGTATAGGCTAGCTAGGGGCTCTAAAAAAAACTATGGCCAAGATGCGCGCCGTTATATGAGCTATGAAGGCAGAGGTGTAAATAGCTGCAAGATAAACTCAGGTCAAGTCAAATTTAGTCACGTAAAGGCGAACACTTGGTTTGGGACTGCGATACCTCTGTTTGCTGCCTCATGAGAGGAAGAAGGGGAGGACTATAGTAATGACTGAGTGGAGACGATTGTCTGCTATAACCCAAGAAATCGATAGGATATGTAAACAATCAAGTAAAGAAATGTAGCACCAACTTTGTTTTTAAAATGCACGCAATAGAGGATAGAGGCTGGGGCCCACGAAAGAGTTTTTGCACACATGTGCCGAACCAAGTTACACTGAATAATTCAAGCGGAATAATGTTGTATGCAGAATCGAGACTTTTATAGCTCAGCTTGGACCACCCAGTACAAATAACGGATGACGTCATTGTTGTGGTTGTGGTTGTGTCTGTGATGGTGACTGTGGCTGAGATGATTGCTGCTGCTGCTGTTTGGGCGGGGCTTTCAATATGCCCATCATGGACTTGGCTGTGATGCGATTTGTCGGCGATCTTCTCAGCATCAAGGATACGAGCTTTTCTAATGGATCTCGTTCCTCTAAAGTTGAGGAAATGTTCTTGATATGATCGAGCCATAGTTGCATCTGGTTACGGGCTGACTGTGCCTTAGTCTCTACTGTTGGTTTCATATCATTTGGGTGAACATGACGGATAATCCATGTTAGATACTGCTCGTGCTGAGTTTCGGGCAGTGGAATCTTGCGTATCAAATATAACATGACGATTCCCAAGGCCCAGATGTCGCCTGGGGGACCACGACGGCGGTGAGCTAGATACTCGATGGGAACGTACCAAGGCGTGCCGCCCTGGTGGTTATTTGACTCCTCAACAGTGCTTGCTAGACCAAAGTCACAGAGCATAGCCCCGGTTTTTACAGAGTACAGGATATTCGAGGGCTTGATGTCATTATGAACAAGACCTTGAGCATGTATGTACTCTAGGGCATCTACCGTCTGGCGTAGAATTTGCCGGGCATTGGATGGTTTGCCTGTGAACATGTTGTTCTTGTCGCGCCATTGCTGTGCGCTGCCCAAATCGGGGGCATTTACGGGCTCCATATACAGAGCTAAGAAACGCGCATCTCCGCCAACCATGCGCACAATAGACTTATGCTTTAGCCGTATATGATAGCGGAGTTCCCGCTCCCAGGTTATGGCCTGACTAATGATATTTTTCCGATTGTCAGGCCTTTTGTGGTCGATTGTGTTGAGGATTTTAACCATTATGTACTCTCGCTTGTTAGAGTGATCGGCTTTGAAGACGTGAGAGAGTGCTGAGTTATGGACTAGATCGTCTCTACGCATCAATCGGTATTCGTCTTTTTGATAAGCGTTGATATGTGCGATGTAGTTTACGGGCAAGTCACGCAAAGCATTCCCTGTGAGTATCATGCTCTGATTGGCTTTGGTTTCTGGGGGTGATTTGGATTTTGTGGGTGGATGGGGATCTCCTTCTCTATCCTCGATAGGGGCACTGGGCCTTGGAGGCTGTTCCGGCTCGTCTCCAGCGGTTGGTAGGAAAATTGATATAGGGCTTTCAACTGGCTGGAGAAACTTTATGACAACCCCATTGTTTCTCTGATTTGATTCGTCGTGGGGCGGCTTCAACGCTATTTCACGGCCGTCATCTTGGTCCAATGACCGTTTTCTTTTGAGACTCTGGTCTGAAGGCAGGCGATCGGCTGATCTGGACTGACTGACTTGCGGGCAAGGGTATTGGATGATAGGAGCTTTGGGCAATATTCGGAAGTCAACAATAGGCTGGAAGGCAATCAATATCCGCCAAGTACCAGGCTGCAGAGATCTAGTGGCACCGGGCCATAAATCCAGGGTCGGCCGACTCATCTGGTCGCAATCATCGTCAGAGTCCCGTGAGAGCCTTGCCAGGGAGAAGAGATTCGACGATCTATTCAAGAGTATTTGATAATCGCTGCCTGGGTCATAGTATAGTTCGCAAAGCAAGCCCGGCTCGTTGGGCTGTCCTGGTATTTGGACTATGAACTTGATGTCCTTCTCCGTCTGGGTGACGGCAAGTACTTCATACTCGATGTCCCCTTGCGGTGAGGTTGCGGGCTTGAGATTGATCCAGGTGCAACTGCTTTCGTGAAAACTAACCGACCTCTTGCGATCAACAGGCTGAATCAGAGTCCTTATTCCGCTTTCGCGATGGTGATCTTCTACGAGGAGGTCATCGAGGAAATAGGGAGGCACAACGACAGAGTTTTGCCGCTCACGGTCTTTTTTGAGGACTTCCAATATGTTGCGATTCTCTTCTGATGTGAAGGCCTGGGTTTGCTCCCAGTCGCGGGAGGCACTCAACTCTGCCATCGTGACGGAGGCCATGGATCCCAGCTGATCTAGGGTGAGTCGGTCGTAGGTAATTCAAAGGCTAAAACAGGCGAGGGAGGAAGCATGAAAAAGGAGGCGATGGGTTAGGAAAAAAAAAGGGGCGGGGGGGGATTATATCGAAGTTAAATGGAGGGAGACAGCTACAGCTGTGATTCTGATCGAGCGAAGCTTTGAAGCTTAATTAAAGATTGGTAGTGTAGATGTGTAGTGTGTTTTTGAAGGTTGAGCAAGACAAGTAGGAGTCTGAGCATTCACAAATGAAGGTCAGAGGGGGAACAGAGAAACAAAGCCCTTGTATGTATGAACATAACATAATATGAATCTACAGCCGCTAGTATAAACTGGGCGTTATTTCTAAAGTGCAACGTACTAGGCACACTTGAACGACCCCACTTTATAGTTGGCAAGAGGTGTCTGCCTACAGGCCCTCAAAAAAGCAGCAAGTAGCAGAAATGCAGCTTGGGAAAATGTTGAAAGTGCGCATAAGACTACTAAAATTTATTGGCTGCATAAAAATACTTGTGTAGTACAGTACAGTTGTGAATATTGAGCAAAGACACTAAAAACGTTGTGAACGACACAAGAGACACTAAATAAGTTACGAGCACAACACTACAGAGTACAAACGTAGCGTCGGTGCAAAAAGAGGGGGCTTTTCTTGCAGCGATTTCATTGGCTACTGGATAATGATCTCCGTTTTAAGCGGGGTATCATGATGTTGGAAAAGACATGAGGATTGCTAAAATTTGAACAGGATCACCTCCTTGTCGCCAGGCTAATTATGTAATCAACACTATTGGAATCCTGGGAGTGTGCTGTTGCTGTTGTGAGTGCGTCGCACTGTGTTGAATCAGCATTCTCGAGAATGCGGTAACTGGGGTTACATCATGGGTGCAGTTAGCCCTAAAAGAATTACCTCCGTGCCTATCACACACCCAGATAGAGACCAAGTGTGTCAGCTTGCATGAAATCGTTTCTTTTCTCTCGCCTGATTCATGGGGGCTGTTGACCCACAAATGCCCCACAAAATCCTACGAATTTTTGGCACTGTGGGTTTTCATTCTTTCATTGGGGTGGTAAGGCCGCCACGTCGCCGAATTTATAGATTTGTTCATTCTTTCTCTTTCTTCATCTCTGCACAAAATGACGTTCTAAAACTTCTCAACACGCTGCTATCCTCTCCACCACCTCCGAAACTGCCTCATGAACACACACCCACACCAGTAATAACGTACCGATCCATGCTTTCATCAACTCCACAAACAACTTCTCATAAACAACACCGCATCCACCACAATGAACGACCCCAACATTCACTGGCCAGCCTACAAATTTGGAATGAGCCAAGGAGACATTAAGACCAAACTTCATCGTCAATACAACACGATAGTCATGCCAGTGCTGGATATCGAAGCGTTTTCCTACGACGTATCTGAAATCGCCAATAAAGCCGAAGACACCGCAGAGTTCCACGCCCTTCTCGCTGAACGGAAGAAGAAGCGTGTCGTGGAGCTTCGCGAGGCCTTGGAGCTGATGATGTCCGAGATCTCCTACAACGACCATTTGCTTCCTAGGAGTAGCATGGATTCCGCCCTCACCGTCTTTAGAGACCGTAGTTTTGATGCTATGGTGCGCTTTTGTTCTACATTTATTCCCAAGGACGTCTTGAACGACCTCAATCACACACCTACCGAGGATGAGCCAGACTTCGCCATGCCTGATTTTTCTGAAGACTATTGGGAGCCTTCGGATCATGACGATCACAGCACTTTTTCTGAGTTGGATGCCCTCACGCATAAGGACATTCACGGAGATGAAATCCCTTGCCATCCCTCCTCCAGCACTTCTCACGCCAATGAAAGCAACTGCCCATGTAGCCCAAGCGAACCTGGACTTGGCGGGTTAGATTCAGATTCCGACAACTCTTCTGTCAGTGATTTTGATGCAGCATCACCTATTGAAAGTGATATGCCTTACTTCTTATCACAGAACGACAATTATGGCAGCCCTGTAACGAATCCTTATAGTGAAGACTATCGCTTGGATGAAGACACTAACTGCCACCTCAAATACGCCAATGAGGCAATTCATTTCCATTCCAAAAGCCCAAGTCATGAACTATCTAACGACATGTTTGCGGATGCTCGCCATGCTTTCCAGTCATCGTTGAAGGAAAAGGCTAAGAAATCTTCACAGAATCATAAATCACGTCTGTTGAAGGCACAGCAAATATCGAAAACAACAAACGAGAGACCTAGATTGAGGTCTACATCGCCAGAAGCCAAGGTGGCGGATGGACGTGTAAACAAACCTGCCGTCAAGTTTAAATAATCTAAAATGTGTGTTTCGACGAAGCGCGTGGCATTGCTGCTATGTACTCTATGCTATCGCTACATCAGCCTCTAGCTCATCAAAGGCTGGGGAGATTGTGTCTACTCAAAATGGGTCGGGCAACATGACAAGCGCTTCAAACAGCTCTGGGCCACCATTATACATAGAAAGAGATGGCAAAGGCGTCTTGCTGGAAAAACAGAACATCAAGAACACCAACTTGCATCGGTGTTCATTCACCAAACCTCAGCATACTATGGAGTCAATGGCGTCTTGCTCTCTTTCTTTTTCTACGACCGTTGCATTTTCGCTCCTTGTGTTTTGGGGATAGTCTGGAATTCCCTGGGAACTGGCCATAAGGCGAACTATCATCGATTTCTCGTACATCATTTTGGTATTATTGCGATTGTTTGAAGAGACGGAATATTGAAATCCTGAGGAAGGGACTCTTGGCTGCGTTCATCTGCTTTTTTTTGCTGCAAATATAACTGGAAATGGGTTGTGTTTTTCTTTTGCCTTGCGTTGTTTTGTATTTCGTCAAATGCGTTGTTATGTGTAAACAACTTGTTGCATCATTCCATATTTTTACTTCCTTAACACATTGTGCTTGCGTTACAACTTGCTATATACCCTTTCTGTTCGTCGAACCGTCAGCAACACATGAACTTTGGTGGCTCGTATTAAAAGGCACACCTTTGTTCTCACAACGAGAAAACTGTGTACATGGTCTAGCCAGGCCTGGCTATGGGGGGGAGAGAAGGTGGTGATAGAATATAGCTGGCTTATGGGGTTATACATATTTTTGTCATCGTTGTGAGATGATATCTAGAGTCTCTACGACCGCCTTCACGGCTACTTCTTCTGCCAGTCCATTGGTCCTCTAATTCTCCCCAAAAGAATTCCTCAGTCACTGCACAGCTTTGGCCATAAAATCTACCACGTGTTGAGCATTGTTGACTGACCTTGTACTACACAATGTGTAACAGAATAGCGAGATCCACTTGGCCAGAGGCCAAATGTATACTGACATACGAAAAAGCAATAACACTACGTACAACACCAGGCTTTTGCACGTGGTCACCCACCATGTCACATGGCTTAGGATCTCGTAAGGTTGAGTTAAAAAGTGTCCTTTGATATCTGCGGTTCGTAGACGTTAAATGTATCCATGTTCGAGTGGGTTGAAAAAAAAAAGTACAATATAGTGTTGCTTGATGTATGATTTTCGTGCATTTCTGCGAAACAACAGCAGGTAGGCAGATGTTGAGAATTCTAATGGCGATTATTTGAGATCATGTACTCTAAGTGGGGTTTCCCGAATAAATCTCTAATCAGGCAGCCACGCCTAGATTCGTTGTGCAATGACTGCAACGCCCGCATTTGGTAGGAAATGGACAAAGGTGGAGGTTCCCGTGTGCCACAGTGTGTTCTCGAGCAGAAAACACCGTATCAAGTAAAATTGCCTGGCTGATGGGGAGAATCACGTGGCTTAGACACCATCTTACAGCTTCGTGTGACATGTGGCGCCAGTATTACGTCCGTTGCCAAGCAACATCCTGTAAGATACAATAAGGGCATACGAACATGCTGGAATTAATACCATTGGTGTTAGGAATACGATTGTTCAGCAGCTAGACTTCGGTAAGGATGCCTTCTACCATGGACGCTAGCCTGGAGAACATGTCTACTTCTAATAGAAGCGACGACGAGATTCAGTGGCCAAGACAGGTACTCATTGGTCAGGTTGGAAAAGATGAACGACTATCTCATTACAGTATTGCTAATCTCTTGCAATTCCTAGGTTCTCGCAACGCGACATCTTGAAACAAAGAATCGGTCAAACTCCAGACTGTCCCGTACGAACCCCAACCAAGTAGTACCGCTTTCATCAAGGGCTCGAACGGTAGCACTGGCATCAAGACATCCAAGGCCTTGTCCAAACATCGATGTACTGTTAGAAGATGACCGCCTGAAGCATGAACCGGCAAGTATTGCCAAACAACCCGCCCTGCAAACAATGCATCTGGGCATGTTTGAGATTGGCAGGCCCCTGGGAAAAGGCAATCTTGGTCGTGTGTATCTGGCTCGGGAGCGTGAGCGTGGCTTTATCTGTGCTTTGAAAGTCTTGCACAAGAACGACCTACACAACAACCGCGCCGAAAAACAGACACAGCGTGAAGTCGAGATCCAAACCCGCCTACATCATCCGAACATCCTAAAACTATACGGCTACTTTCATGACAGCAGACGCATCGTTCTCATCTTAGAATTCGCTGCTAAAGGGGAACTGCACAAGCATCTGCGCAAGCAAGGTCGGTTTCCCGAGCTGAAAACTGCGCAATTCATCGCACAAACAGCGAGTGCTTTGCAGTATTTGCATCGCAAAAACGTAATTCACCGTGATATCAAGCCTGAGAATATTCTGATTGGCATGCATGGCGAAATAAAGGTCTCAGACTTTGGCTGGAGCGTGCATTCACCTGGCGGAAAACGTTCAACATTTTGTGGCACGCTTGATTACCTGCCGCCCGAGATGGTTGACCCACAGATTTCAGATTATAGCCATGATGTGAAGGTTGATGTCTGGTCTCTCGGAGTCTTAGCTTATGAGCTTCTAGTGGGAAAACCCCCCTTTAAAGACGACCTTTATATGACACGACAGAGGATTGCAGTAGCAGACATGGAAGTTCCATCGTTTGTTAGCGACGAAGCAAAAGATATAATTCAGAAAGTGAGCTTTATACTCGGATCTTGGCGGGACACGAGCTAGAACACTAATTTGGCATTAGCTACTTGTTGTTGACCCTGAAAAACGACTACCACTGAGTCTGGTTCTCAAACACCCATGGATCGTTCAGAACTGCCGCAAGAGCAAGAGGACTTGCTCCTAATAGCACGTTTAATTGCAAAGCGTGACGGTGGATGTTGCAGTTCCAGAGTGGATTGGAATATGAGGTCTCTCATTCAAAGCCACGTGATTTCACAAGTTTTACAATGTTGACTTGGATTTATGTTGACAACATCAAAACATGCACTAGCCTCGATGAATGCGGGCTCTGACGAATTTTCAGGCTTCAATATAGGCAAAAAGACATACAACACTGGGGATTCCCACGTGATCACCCACCGTAGTACTGGTCCAGCGCTTTGTAGGCTAAATAGGGGAGAGCGGACGGGATCCCGTGCTTTCTACAAGCTATGGTCGTATGTGATTGTTGTTGTTGCTGTTATATTTATTCTCTACCTAACTAATGCTTCTGATGGCAGCGGATCGCCAAGGAAACGGCGCACTCATATCTGATTTCAAGGACTGAACGAGAGACAACTGCCCGAAGACTAGTCCTATTAGAGGGCTACTTGGACTCCGAAGCACTACGTAGAGCGGATGAAGGGACTGCACTCAGGCACAGCCATTAAAGCCCTGACAGTGCGCTCTATACATGACGGCTTCGCATGTGCGACCAGCTCCGACGCGCTTTTCTATAGCAACGCTGTTGTAGTGCTTGTCGTTGGTACTCCCAAGAGCAAGGAAAGGCACATTTCCTAGCCACATAGGGCCCATCAATAGTTGACGTGGTGGATACCTTGTACTGGCATCTGTTTCGGTAGTTGTTGTCTTTCCCATCTCGCGTCTTGTCCGGACGCATACTGAGAAGCTATACTTGGACTTCTCGTGTGTCGAAAGTTTCTCGCAGTCTGCGGCTTCCTTCCAAGGTTGGGCCAGGGATGTCGACGTCGAGGATTTGCTCCTGACTTGCGAGTCCTCCTATATTCTCTTGGGTTCATCAGGTTAATGTGCCCTCGGAAGGCTGACTAGACGTCAGCTCGACCGCCATCTGAATTTGCCCAACAAGTTGCTCGCTTTTCTTTCCACTCAGTGGTGGCGCTAGTTTTTAGATTCTTCAGGATGGGAATTTGTCCAAAGCAGTTTCCACTTCCATTTCCATCGCATTGAGGTAACTCCGTATGGGTCCTCTGAACTTCTTGTCCGGCTCGTATTATTCCGGGCTTGGTTCAAACCATCTTATGGTTGTAGCAGGCATCTGAGTGGCTGTTTCTTTGCGTTTCTGATAGGTCACGATCATGGGACAGGGTTGGCTGTCCTATAGAGCCCGGCGTCAAGCGTGCCTGTCGTACGTCATTGCAGGCTGGGCTGTGCCGTTGCAGGGATTGTCATGGCCTGACAGGCCTTTGTCGACACAAGGACATGCGACCGGCCTATAAATGGTGGCAGAAAAAGCAATCTTTTTACGGCCGCTCTCCCCTAGTTGACCTACTAAGCGCTGGACTAGCACTATGGTGGGTGACCACGTGGGAATCCCCAGTGTTGTATGTTTTCCATGGCGATATTTTTGCGTAGCCTGGTGTTTGCCTTTGACTTTCGCTCTCCTCACCGCCTTTGGCAGTAAAAGAGTGGGCTTCTCCCACCAACACACAGTCAAGCTCCGTGATCTGCACCTAAGCTACCCGAGCTTGAGCTCGAGTATCTGCTAGCTCCCTACTTCCCACGCCTAAATGCCCTGGGACCTGCAGCACTCGGGCTAGCTTTTCAGGTCTCATGTATCTAGGTGTTTAGGACTCGCTTTGTCTCGTCTCCTCGGTACTGTAATGCGCTGTTTCTTTGTCTGGTAACATTTCTGGGCCGGCTTTCTTTCATTTTTGTCAACAAATAATCGTAGAATTCACATGATAATAATACATGGATTGGCCTTTCATATAACGTATTCAACAGTACCTAATGCCCTAGATAAAGTAACCTGTTCATCTCTCCAAGCAGTAGGTAAGATTAAAGCAAATAAAGCAAGCAGCATAGAAACTCACAATCACGGGAAAACCGCTCCATACGCCCCAAAACAGACCCAAAAAGAATCGGCTTTCCCAGCCATAACAAATACCGGGGGTGGATATACACAAAAACATTTGTTGTCAGTAGATCATCTCACTCACTTTCCCATAGAGACAGGAGAAGCAAGAAGATCCACAGTGTCGTAACGAAAGTGCACAAAGTTACACGAAAATCTTACTACGCTTCTTGGTCCTTGTCAGCCGCAGTGGAGGCGTCGGTAGTCTCCTGGGCAGTAGCAGGCGTTTCCTTGTCCTCGGCTGATGCTGGCGGCGCTTCCTTCGACTCGGCAGCCGATTCAGTGCCGGTAACGGGCTCAGCAGCGGTTTCAGAAGCCTTGGGTGTAGCTCCGGGCTGGGGCGTAGCCTCCTTCTTTTCAACGGTCGGAAGCTTTGCTTCCTCCTTTTCCTCCTCGTTCTCTTTCCTAGGCTCCTTTTCCACGCCATCCTTCTCTTTGGTCGTCTCTTCGCTCACCGAAGGCTTTTTCGTCTCAGATTCAGGCTCCTTGGTTACTTGTTCCGCGCTTGCCTTTTCCTCAACGACAGGGCCAGGCTCCTCGGCTACTTCAGGTACAGGATCAGCAGGTTCCTCGGCAGCAACTTCAGTAGAGACATCTGTTGTGGCAGATTTGACTACAGCGGTTTCGGCTGTGGAGGTCTTGACCGCTGTGACATCGCCAGGGCTAGGCTTGTTTGTTTCAGTTTCTGTAATCACAGCCGGCTCTACTTCTTCTTTCTTGACTTCCGGAGCTTCCGTATCAGCCATGCCAATGTCACCATCAGCATCGACAACAAGTTTTTCATTCGAGACCTCGGTTGATTTCTCGGGGATATGTGACTTCTCAGGTTCAGGAAGCCTTTCTTCTTGCTTCCCGGGCTCTTTAGGACTCTCCTCCTTTCCAGCAGTTTCTTTGGCGGGGCTAGAAACCTTGGACCCCTTTTCATCAGGCGATGGCTTCTCCGGGACTTCCCTGTCCATGTCAACATCTTCATTGGAGGTTTCCGTAGTCTCTAAGGAAGCCTTCTTGGGGGACTTGTCACCATCGAGGCCATTGGCGGGAGTGGCATTGCCGCTATCAACCTCCATTTCATCATTGCGGTAGTCATTGAATGTACGCTTTGGAGCAGTAGGACGAGGTCCACCAATGCTGTGGGCCATTTCTTCGTCTTCGCTATCAGGCTCAAGCTCAGCCTCATTTGCGACTTTTTTCTCCCACTCGCGCTGGGTCATACGGGAATCTTTATGCAAGTCTTCGTTCAAATCATCAAGCTCGGCCTCTTCCTCGTCGGTCATGCCGCCAAGAGGCTGGCGGGGCACATCCTGCATTTGCACAGAGGGTGCGGGGGCAGTATGTCGTAGGTTATCAATGACCGCAGCCTTGATTTTGTCGAGGTACTCGGGGCTATTAGCGTTGTCCATGTTGGAGGGACGCACATCTAGCTCATAGTCGGGGCCGTAATATTCGTAGTATTCGTTGTATGGCATGGTATTGTTCATTTCCTTGCCAACCATGACGCCAGTCTCAAAGGCCCACGTGCGCGCAACGTTTCGCATAGTATAGCCACCGCCACCCAGCATCATTGTGGGCTTGTTGAAACTCTTGACAAAGTTGACGCAGTTCGCGTGGCCTCGCATGCTTAAATTGAAGCAGCCCAGTCTGTCCCCAGAAAGACTATCACCACCACACTGTAGAACCACAGCCTCAGGTTGGAAAAACTCCATGACATGTGAAATAACAGGCTCGAAAACAGATTTATAGGTGACATCGTTGATGCCATCTCGCAGCGGAAAGTTGACAGCATAGTGCTTGCCTTGGCCAATACCGATGTCGCGGAGCTCCCCAGTACCAGGAAAGTACTCTCCGTATTTGTGGAAGGACACTGTCATGACTCTATCTGTTGTGTAGAAGGCTTCTTCGACACCGTCACCGTGGTGCACATCGATATCAATATAAAGAACGCGCTTTTTGAAACGGAGAAGCTCAAGAATGCCGAGGACAATGTCTGCGATTATGCATGGCGGTTAGCTCCTACCTCATTATTGGGCGGGGAGTTGTCTTTTTACGCTTCCATGGAAAAAGAAATAAGGTCTACTCACCATTCACGTAGCAAAACCCAGAGGCTTCGCTCTTTTTCGCGTGGTGAAGGCCTCCAGCCCAGTTGACTGCAACATCACACTTTTGCCGGTTAAGTCTAGCAGCACCCTCCATACTACCGCCGGCACTGATACCGCAAAACTCAAAAAGACCATCGAAAACAGGGCAATCGTCACCAACATTGTACTTCCCCTGTTCCTTTTGGAAGGCGTCCATGTTATCAGGAGTCACTTTTTGCAGAAAATCGATGTACTCGTCGGTATGGAATTGTGTCATCTCGCCTCTGGTGGCAGGCTTCGCGCGCTATTGGTATCTAGTTAGAGAAGGGTCGCATGGCTTTCAGGAAGTTAATGCGGCTTGAACAGAGACTTACGTATATTTCCATGTACTTGTAGAGCTCATAGTGCATAATAAGACTGTGCGCCAGCCTGATGCGATGCGGCTTCATGGGATGGCCAGTAACATAGGCATAATTGCCAATATCTGAGTCGTAGAAATATGCCACCTTCTTCGGGGTCTGATTGAGCGCGATTGATGTCAGCTGGCCACCCAGCGTTTCGGAAATGGAGCCGGAAGCACCAGAGCCAGACATTGTGCCGGCTGTGTGTGGAGGAAGATCCGGGAGGGTTCAAAGTGCGGAGAGAGTTCCGGAAGACTATTGTATGAATCGCAGCAATATGGGGAGAGTGTTGAGGTCGATATCGATAAGAGTGTCCTCGCAAAGTCTTCAAAAGAAGAGACGCACGTTTATTCTCAGGCAAAGCAAGACTTGTTCTCTGGGGAGGTACTAAATTATCGACAGGAAGTTTGATGGCAAGCACGAGATGGGTCGCTAAAGAATGGTGGAGGAGATATAAGATATAAAACTAGGCAAAAGGCCAAGACAGAAGAGCGACAATGGGGAGGGTGGGGGAGAGAAGGAGAACAGAAGTGATTCTCAGTGCAAAAATAGCATTGATATAATGTGTCTAGTGTGTTCAAAGAGTGAAAATGCGGAAGCAACCAACGCTCGCTCTGCAAGGATCCTGAATAAAAGTCAATTTGGTCGCTCTGCCTTGCGCTTGCGGCTGGACCCAGGCTTTATCACGCTTACAATAGCAAGCATCAACTAACTAGTACTAGCCATGTTAAAGACGAGGAAAATGTGGGTCTACCAAGCCAAACAAGACCCTCATTGAGGGTGCTGTCCAATCATAAGCCGCGTGGCTGAAGGGGACAACCACATACAAGCACGCGTCATACGCTAAGCGTCAAGTGGGCAAACCCTAGAGCAACGATGCACGTGATGTGGGGGCAACATGGAGGCTGAAGCTACAGCCTGTGGCGTACCAGAGCTATTGTGGCTACACGGCCAGGCTGCTGAGGTTGGCGTCAACCTATGGAAGCTTGTTTTTGTCCTTGCCATTTCGCAGATACCAGTTTCCAATTCCAAACGTCATCGTCCACGGTTTTACCTTCTTCTATCAGTGCTTTCTTGACACCAAAATACCAACGAACAAACGAGCTGCATACTCTTCCTGTCTTTCTTTTTGCGCTTTTTGCTCTTTCAATTACCACTCCTGACCTTCATCGCCTATCAAGTCTTAGTGAATAGCAGGATGGAGCGCTTTAGGTCAATACTCAACCATAGCGGCATGTCCTTTGGACAGCAGCCCAGCGTAAGTCGCGATACCGAAGCAGCCTCATTGCAATGCTTCTTTTCCTTTCTGCCTTGTGCAAAAATCGAGGCACAGCATGACATGGGCCAAGAAAATATCGTGCTCTGACAACCAATTGTACACAGGATAACGCCGCCCTTATCGACAATTCGGAAACGGTCCATATTTCATCACTTGCCCTACTGAAGATGCTTCGCCACGGTCGAGCAGGTGTTCCCATGGAAGTTATGGGCCTTATGCTTGGAGAGTTTGTGGATGACTTCACCGTCCGTGTTGTGGATGTTTTTGCCATGCCTCAGAGCGGCACCAGTGTCAGTGTTGAGGCTGTGGACCCTATTTTCCAGACCAAGATGATGGAAATGTTGAAACAGACTGGCAGGTAAGCTCAGGGCGGCATAGCTCAACAGGTAGACGAAGGCGTGAGAGCATACTTTGAACTAACACTTGCGCTTTTTTGTTAGGCCCGAGACGGTTGTCGGTTGGTACCATTCGCATCCCGGTTTTGGCTGCTGGCTTTCGTCAGTTGACATCCAGACACAGCAGTCCTTTGAGCAGCTGACGCCCCGCGCAGTTGCAGTCGTCATTGATCCTATCCAGTCCGTCAAAGGCAAAGTTGTCATTGATGCGTTCAGATTGATCAACCCCCAGTCCCTGATGCTGGGACAGGAGCCCCGCCAGAGCACCAGCAATCTAGGGCACCTCAACAAGCCGTCGATCCAGGCCCTAATCCATGGCCTTAACCGACACTACTACTCGATTGCGATTGACTATCGCAAGACGACACTCGAAGAGAATATGCTTATGAACTTGCACAAGCACGTCTGGACGGAGGCGCTAGAGATGGACGACTTCCACGCGGAAGCCAGCAAGAACAAGGAGCGCATGCAGCGATTGGTGGCGCTATCCGATGGCTACGAAAAGCGGGTGAAAGAGGAGACGGAGCTCACCAAGGACCAGCTGAAAACCCGTTATGTTGGTAAACTAGATCCCAAGAAGCACATGGAGGATGTGGGCCAGAAGCTTATTGAGGACAACATCGTATCGGTTTCAAGACAACTGATTGACAAGGAAGCTACAATTCCGAAAAATAACGACGTGGCGTCTCAGGCGGAAGGCGGAGAGACCATGGAGGTGGAGGATGATTTATGAGTTAGCGACGCTTGCTCCAAGCTGTTTCTCTTGCCAGACTGGGACTGGGATGGCTTGGATGTTTATTTCAAAGAAGCACAGGCACACAATCCAATTCCAAGAAGATTTGCAATAGAGGGGAGGGGTTATGATTACTATTCTTGAACTAATTGTTTGCAAGCATGATATGACGATCAGAACAAGAACGCGCATGTCCAATTTGATTTGATGTGCTAAAGTTAGGGTTAGTGGCAGATGTCCCGCAGAAAACGGTACGATGCGTAAGCAAGGTCAAGGCAGCATGTTTCGAAGATGCAGCTAGCACGAAGGCCAAGACATTAGAAAAGAGAAGCGCTATCGTTGGCCACTAGGCCGAGGGAGGGAGAAAAAGAGCCAAGAGAAGGGAATTCCCGGGTTGTAGCACTGGACCATCCTAGTTGTATACCAAGGCTGCGCGAAGAAATGCAAGATGATTGAGGCAAGAGACATTTTTCTTGGCAAGGCAATTCAGAGTGATATTCGGGATGGAGCAGAGGGTGAATGAAAGGACAGGAAGAGGGGAAATTCGGGCGAATGCCATATGAATATGCAATATTTTGCACTACGGCATTTCTACATGAAGTGCTATACACACTTGGGCTAGATGAGAACCCTTTTGACTTGGCTGCCTTGTTACCCTTTTCCTCTTCATGGGCTAACCCTAACTCAAGCCTGCCATTGTCGTCATCACAACCCATTTTACCAGCTACACTCTCTTCTCTTTTCATTTCATTTTGCAAACTCATGGACATTAGCTCTTGACATGTCTATGTTTTTGTCTTTTTTCGCCTTTTCCTCTTATTTTTTCCCTATTTTAATATAGCTTTGCACTCGTTCAGCAGGGCTGAGAATCAAACACTAGAACAACGGCGATTCTCACTGTCTGTGGTTTAGATTCTTTGCTCTTTTTATGTGGCCCTATTCAGTACACAAGCCACCCCCTTAACCTGCATCATAGCATTAATTCCAGGCATCGATTTTGCCGTCTGTCTGGAAACTTGACGGTGGCTGCGCGGGCTTTGTTTGACATTCTCTCTTCTGATTTATCGATTTCTCTATCACAATCTTTTTGGACCATCCGAACCTGTCATCCGATCTGACCGAGCCACCCGCCGAACCGACGAGTGCAGGAAAACTCCAGGGAGCGGATCATCGCGAGCCTCCGAGTTTGCAGTTTGCAGTTTGCAGTTTGCAGTTCTTTATACCCTCCATTAACATACAATGGCGTCAGGTACGTTATTCAACAAGCTGTCGGAAACGTCACTTTCTTGTCCCCCGTCCCCCCTTTAAATTATATGCTCTTGCGGTGGCTTGTTGACGGAGAGACGCATGGGCCGGGGGAGTGCTGTTGCTGTTGGCCTTTTTCTACTTGTGTGAATAATTGCTGGTGTTTTTGAGCTAGCGCTTGCGCACATGTTTATTCCTGCCCATGGCTGTCATTGCTGCGATTTGGTGGCTTCATTTATGCTTGTTTACCTGTGCCATACGTGCCATAATGCTGCGGTAACTAACTCAAGGGCTGAATTGCTCGCTCTATAGATCCTTCATGGTCCTTGGTATCAACCGAAGTCCTCTTAGCTGAACTCGAGCGCCGAGATTTTGGCGCTACAAAGAGGAAGCCACAATGTGGGAGCGGCGATCGGGGAACATATAATACGCCTTTGCATCTTGCGGCGTTGGCGTTAATCTTGTTTGTGAGCACGCTGGGTAAGTCTAATTAACCAGCCCTGGGCAGGCAAATGTCTTACGACCTGGCATGCGCCATTTGCGTGCTTCGTTTGCCTCTTTATTTCTTGTCCTTCGAATCTAACCCCAACTGATTGTCGTCACTTGCAGCGTGTGCGTTCCCATTATTTTCTCGACGAATATCCTCGGCGAAATCGACACCCAACTCGTTACAAAGCCGAATCATCTTCCTATGTCAGCACTTTGGAACTGGAGTCCTCCTTGCTACCGGCTTCGTACACCTTCTTCCCACGGCCTTCAGCTCACTCAATGATCCGTGCTTGCCATACGTGTTTAATGAGGGCTACCCGCCGCTGCCTGGCTTCATTGCCATGTGTTCCGCGTTGGTGATAGTCTCAGTGGAAATGTATCTAGCGACCAGAGGTGCTGGGCACTCCCACTCTCACAGCCATGGCGAATGGAACGATCCTGACGACCAGTACAATAAAATTGAGGGAAGCGGGCATGGCAGCCAAGGCTCTCGAGTGCATGATCGACACTCGGGCAATGCGTCACGTGATGATGCTGAAGTAACAGAGAGTCTTGTATCCGGTGTGTCGCCGCTACCCAGCTCCATACCAACGCTGATGTCGTCGAACAATGGCGGCAAGCTAGGCCAGCATTTTACCGACGAAGACTCGGACTACGATGTTGATGAGATGGATGACCCATTGGCGATAGAAGTCCAGGCAAGCGCATCTGGGTCGCATGACTTTGGATCGGAGCTGGATATTCAAGACGTACCGGAGAGTGTGTTGGCTGAGCAACGGCGGAGATTCCTGCAGTGCGTGTTGCTGGAAGCTGGAATTCTGTTTCACAGCATCTTCATCGGCATGGCTATCTCCGTGGCCACGGGCCCAGCGTTTGTCGTGTTTCTGATAGCCATTAGCTTCCACCAGTGCTTCGAGGGTCTAGCGCTGGGGAGCCGCATCGCAGCGCTTCACTTCCCAAAGCGATCGCCGCAGCCGTGGCTCATGGTGCTGGCATTTGGAGCAACGACCCCGATTGGCCAGGCCATTGGGCTGCTAGTCCACGGGCTGTACGATCCGCAGAGCCAGACAGGCCTGCTGATGGTGGGCGTGATGAACGCCATATCGGCGGGCTTGCTGCTGTTTGCAGGACTAGTCCAGCTGCTAGCGGAGGACTTCTTGTCGGAGAAGAGCTACGAAACGCTGAACGGCACGAGACGGAGAAATGCATATATTGCGGTAGTGGCGGGGGCGATGCTGATGTCGTTGGTTGGGGCCTTCGCTTGAGAAGTGAGGATGGGGCGACGGCCAAGCAGAAGAGGACGGGGACGCGTATATTTGCGTCTTTTGGGCATTTGTTTTTCTTTTTTTTCTTGGGATGTTGTAAGTGTTGGGGCCGTTCTTGACTGAGGGATAATCTCGCCTCGCCCTTTTCGTTTTTTCTTCATTCTTTTTCCCGCTTCTCCAGACTGCTGGCCGTTGCTTGCCCCTCCCCCCCCGATTCTCCTCTCTTTGACCTGGTCGCCTTTTACATTATAGACTGCGGCTGAACCAAGGAATAGCTACAAAGGAGCGGATTTTTTGTCCTTTTTGTTTTGTTTCCTCTTCTTTCTTTTTTCTTATCACGATGGGAGATGCAGTCGGAACGTCTGCTATTTGTCTTGTTTGTTCTCATAAGGCGTTTTTCGCTTCTTGTATTGTTGGCCGGTTTGCATACATGTTTAAATGCCTATGATGGGTGTTGCTCATTCTTATGCCCTTGATGTTGATTGCTGTATTTTCAAGGATGAATAAGAATTGGCGACGACAGGAAGTGCCGCGTTATGCTGTTACTGAAATTGTTGCATATTGCATGTATTGTCATTGTTATTCTATTATTCCTTCGACGAAGACCCCCACAGGATGCACAGTACTCACGATGGCTTGACCGCGGCTATGGACAGTGGATGCTTTTTTCTCTTTTCTTTCCACCTTGTCCTCAATTTTCCATTTTATTTATATGTCTACCGTGGTGACATGGACCCTCGTCACGGGCCTTTATGGTGCGGTTGCTGCAGCGGAAACTTGCTCAAATGTTCTCGATGCCACTGCGAAAGGAGGGGTCGAGCGAGGACTGAGTAAAACTCGGCAAGGAGAAGGAAGAGCAGGTGCCAAGTCCTCGACAAGAAGACTAGAGAAACGGGTGATGTTTGAGGCTTGCATTAGCTGTTGATCAGGTGGTATGTCATGCTGGAATATGTGAGTTCTTGAGTGCGAGGTGCTCTCTTGGTTCTGCCTTGATCTTGGCTGGGTTATCACGATGTGGTGCTCTCCCTTGAGCTTTCGAGGCCTGGATAGATTTC
Source organism: Ceratocystis ficicola (assembly GCA_038407015.1). Lineage (NCBI taxonomy): Eukaryota > Fungi > Ascomycota > Sordariomycetes > Microascales > Ceratocystidaceae > Ceratocystis > Ceratocystis ficicola. The sequence continues at coordinate 54,343 of JAZBQP010000098.1, read as the reverse complement.
TCTCCTCCTTTTGCGACAAGTGACTCACTTGCCTTGCCTGCCATGAGCTTGCTGCTGCGAGCGAGCTTGGCCTTAGCGGAGGAGAAAAGAGACAGAATAAAGAGGGAAGATGACGGCCACATAGACGTCCAGACTAGGACAGGTGGGCGGCACTTGCAAATGCGCATGTAGATGCAAATACCAACACCCGCACAGCTGTACACATGCGAGCATATAGTGCAGCATACGCTGGTCATCCCGTCTATTTACATTCATCGAGTCATGCGGCTGCTCTCCCAGAACTTCAGCTAGCTCACTGGCGGATTTTCCCTTGCTTCTCTGGCGCCTTGGCACGAAGTTTAATGAGAACAAAAGAGAAGGAAAAAAAAAAGGACATGAATCGGGACGGAACAAGGGCCTCACTCTTATTTGCTTCTGGTGAGCAAGTTTTACCTGGCTAGTGCGTCTCGTGCTCCATCCGTACGCACACATGCGGACATAATAACATGAACAAAATGCCAGATAGAAAAAAAGGCTAGCAATCAGCACAAGGGCCACATGAAGGCCCCGATAGCCGTTTCCAGACCGTCAAGGTTGCTGGGCGTTCTTGGGTCGTAGTTGTGATAGTGATGGTGGGAGGAGGGAAAGGGCTGTTGAGCAGGTTTGCGAGCGTGATAAGATGGCCGCGCTTGCTGCTTGTGTATATAAGAGGAGAGGCCCGCTGAAATCGGAACTGGAAATGGAAAGATCATCTGAAGTTGTTTATCTTGTTGATGATCATTTCTTTCGAGTAAAGTTTTGTTTTGTCGACCTGTGTTCCTAGAGCTCTTCGGCCTTGCATTCTGTCGCCCGTCCCCACCGTTTCACCCCTCACCCTGTTTCTTTGCTCGAAATTCCCCACGGTTTAGATTGCTCTTGCCACCATGTTCCCCGGCGCTCCCAGTATTGATGCCCGCTATGTTGCGGAATCTGCGGCCCATGTGATGAAGGAAGCCTGCTCTGCCTGTACTGCTAGCAAGCAGGCCGAGGAGGTGGCCATGACCATGGATTCGTCAAACTCGACCATGGCCATGGATATGGGTGCTACTTGCAAGATAAACGTAAGAAACATGTCTTGGTGCTGTCTTGTTCCTTCCTTTGCTTTCGGACAATCCAAATCTAACCTTTCTTTCTTCCCTGTCGTTTAGATGTTGTGGAACTGGTACACTATCGACGCCTGTTTCCTGGCCGAGTCCTGGCACATAACCTCCAAGGGAATGTTTGCCGGGTCCTGCATTGGTGTTGTGCTGATGGTTGTTATGCTCGAGTTCCTGCGCCGCTCGTCCAAGGAGTTTGACCGCTGGTTGATTGCTCAGCACATCGCTGCTTACACGGGCGGTGCCGCAGCTCTCGGTGCCGCCGGGTTTGGTGCCCGTGCAGCTTCTGCTACGTCGGAAGGTGCCGGCAGTGACAAAGCCGGCATGGCCTGTGGAGCTTCTTCTACTCCTGCCGCTGCTGCTGCCGCTGCCGTTGCCTCCCAGCCCACAGTACCCCCGTTCCGCCCCAATGTCTGGCAACAGGCTACAAGAGCGCTGCTGCACGTGATGCAGTTTGCGCTGGCGTACATCATCATGTTGTAAGTTCTCCCTTGCCAGCATAGAGTGTCTGGATTATTCTAGAGTGAAAACGAGCGCGGGCATGGTTTCTGACCTCTCTGTTACAGGCTTGCCATGTACTTCAACGGCTACATAATCATCTGCATCTTTATCGGCGCGTTCATCGGAGCTTTTATCTTCCACTGGGAGACCATCAACGTCGGGTGAGTTTTAGTTCAATAGAAAAGGCTGTGCTGCATGTACATAGGCTTGCTTACTAACCCAAGGTCTCTTGATACATCTAGTTCGTCTGGCGAAGCAACAAGTGCCGCTAAAGAGCCCACTGTGTGCTGCGGTTGAGAGACCGCCTGCACTCTGTTACTGAACAGGAACAAGTGCTTAGCGGTTTATGCCCTATGAATACAGGCAGGGCACGATCGCTTTCATCCTCTTACATAGTCTTTTGTCTCCCAACGTTACACGGGTTACACAAGAGGTGTAAGGCAAAAAACAACGGCGATGGAGAGATAGCTAAACATCAGTGTTTTTTTTTAATTGTGGTTAATAGGCTAATTTTTAGTTACAACATACGTATTTAATAGGAGCTTGAGGATGGCTGATTGGAGCCAAGCGGTGCTACTGAGCAGAAATACTTTCTTTGTGCGAATGTAATGGTGCTATGTAGCTGTAACTATGTATGTATGTATATCTATGCATGTGTGTATTGTACTCCAGTGCTGTGTAATGACTCTAGTAACTGTGATGCCTAGTTGCGAGTAGCTACACTGAGACTTGCTTTTGGTGCGCCTTTTATCCCCTCTTCCCCTCCTCTACTTCCACCATATTATTACTATCATTATATTTCATCATGTGAGTCTCCCTAAATCCAGCCCTTCATGTGTGGCCTTTGCCTTTGTGCTACTGCTTGGCGGCTGAGTAAATTCAAGTCCCACCACCCGCTCACCGCCTCCAGTACCGTCTTGCGCTTCGACCTCCAGCGTCCCGACACAGCAGATACAACAGAAATAGGCGTTACTGGGGTCTCGGGGTGCGCTGGTGGCCGCTCACTGTTTGGGACTCTGTGGGCTCGTGATGCTGCCTCTCTCAGTTGGTTGAGAAGTGGAGATAGTGGTGATACCGGCTCTGCAGCAGCCGGATCATGGTCTCCATCTCTGTAGAAGCTGCTGATGCGATACTGGCTGTTTGGTGCAGCTGCCAACATCCCAAGAGTGAGCTTCTTGGTTCCGCCGCCGGTTACTCGCTGTTGCAACTGCGCACGAATCTCGGACGTAGGCGGCGGCGGGTACCATGGGCGCAAATGTGGCGTGTTTGATGGGTTGACAACAGACAAAGGTGGTACGTGTGTACGTAGGTGGGCTGGCACTGGAGGCATAGGCGGGATGATCAGTGAGCTTAGGGCTGGCTGCTGTTGGTTGATAGCTCGGGATCCAAGAGCCTTTGTGGGTAGAGGCGGGTACGTGGAGGGGGGATAGGCAGCAGCGGTAGCAGCAGTAGCATCAGTGGCAGTGGCAGAAGTAGACTTTTTGGCTCCGATAGCCTCCCTTGTAGTGGATTTGGGCTTAGCCGCAAACCCACCGGCGAATTCCTACGCGCCAGCTTCTAGGTCTGTGCTATAGCCAGTCCGGCCACTTAGAGATGACTTGAGGTTGTGCATGGCAGGCTGGGAGTGTGGCAAGTGGGTAGTTGATGCCCTGGATTGGCGCCAGAGCAACAACTGGGTCAAAAACGAGATGGCAAACAAAACACACATAGTGATAGTCAGGGCCCAGAGCGCCTTGAGAGAGGCGCAGGTAGACTTGCTGGCCGAGGTATACAGCGAGTAGCTCAAGGTTGCTTTTGAGCTAGTCTCGCTTTCGGCTCCAGAGGCAGAGGAAGCTGTTGCATAGGATGGCGCGGCATATGACGATATTGAGGCTCGATCTTTGCTGAGGCTGGAGCAAGAGACGCTGGAGAGAGGGTTTCCCTGAACTGCCGCCACTACTATCAATGCCACGAAAACGGCAAAGTCTCCGCCAGCACTGGCTAGCAAAGACAGCAAGCTCTTTCTGTATAGAAGAGCCGTGGCAGCAACGTAGACTATGGATATGCATGTCTGAATGGAGTTAGTATTGATTGGACGCTATACCTGCTTTAAACGGAGAATGAGAGCATGAGCGTCAGTGTGACCTACCACTATTAGCGTTGCTGTGAGTATAAGCGGCGGGGTATATTCTGCACTGTAGATGTCTGACATATGAGTCGCCGAGAGGCTGATGACAGAGACAGAGACAAGAAACTGGAGGAGACGAGCGGCGACGAAAGTAGAGGTAAGCGTAGACATGGTTGCTAGAGTATGAGAGGATAAAGGGAAGGCAGGCAAAGAAGATATGTGAATGTTTAAAAAGTATGGCAAGTATCCTATGCCACGTAGAGAAAAAAAAACAGGGAAGCCAGTTCCGATATAGAAGAAGAGCAAAGAACAAGAAAAGAAAACAAGAGTTGGCAGGACCCGCTGTCAAGGGCAAGTACAATACACACGGTGCACTAGATAACGAAGGGGAAGTGGTTAATATATGCGAGTGCCTGTTTCCCCCCTTCATTCTTCTCTTTTTCTTCTTTGATCGGCGCCAGCTAGTCCTCTTATACGCCGGCTCGATTCTCGGGCCTGCCCATGCTGATCCTAAGCTCCCTAGCGCCATGTCACCCGAGCCCATCTGCATGGTTTACGTAGCACAGGTGGCTGAGGAGCGATTCTTCAAGCTACTCTCTCTGCCAAGGACAGCGTTCTCTCTCTTTCTTCTTCCATGTCCGGGTCTCATGGGCCATCCATCGCTGGCTTGTTACCGTTCAGTCTCACAAGTTCTAGTTCCTTCGAAAGGACGACCCTTGTAGCATCTCATACATTTAGCCGCAGCAGGCTGCCCTGCTGTTGGTGTTCTCGTTCTGCGTGTTGCGCTTGCAGCTTAGCCCAGGGTCTTTCATTTTGTTCCTTTTTGGGGGGTTGGATATCAAGAGAGCAGGGAGAAGGGGCAAAAGAAAAATAGAGAAAGAAAACGAGCTATCGTGGCTTTCGATCTGCCTTAGCCGCCCGTGGCTCGTAAGTTACACAAACCTCTTATCGGACGCCTGCAGCTACAGCGCATGTAAAACCTTGTAGAGGTCTGGAGATCCCCTGTCGAAGCTTCTATAAATACAGCCATGTCTAGCAGGCCAGCTCCCTGTATTCCTTCAACTGGGTGCTGCTTGATTGGCCGGCGTGTGATTTGTAGTGATACAGGCGGATAACGTGCTTGTTAGTCTTGGCTGGCTGGGAGGACTTTCAGCGCAGCGAAGAGTCTCGTTAAGGCAATGTGTTTCATTATTCAGCCCATCGTATTGAAGCACTTCGCTTTTCCTTCTTGTTTTTGCATCTATCTCGGTTGTCCTCGCTGCCGATTCCCGAGGCGTCTATCGAAACAGGCATGGCGCACTCCGCCAATAAGCGTCTTCCATGTCCACTCCCATCTACGTATGCCTGGGTAGCTCGTGTATATTCACGCAATTAGCTTGCATGTCATAGCTAGTATGATCACATGTTTTTTCACGCAATCACGTCACTAGCAGTCATTAACAACAAAAGAAGCCTCCATTTCTCTGTTCAAACTCGCGCAAGCACAGCATAAACTGAGAAACTAGTGGGAAAAAAAAGGAACCTAGTCTTGTACCAACACCTCCATTTGTATCACGTGCAAGACACATGCACAAGCACACGCACACGCACGCACACATACGCACACACACACACACACACATGCACACGCATATACACACATACATATCCAAACATGTGTACACATGCATGACAGCACATAAAAGGACAGGAGATAGGGATAGGGCCTGTCCCCTTCTCATGATCCGGCTAGCTTAGCCTAGTAGATCAGCCAAGTCGTTGCTCGCGCTTCCACCCTGAGGCTTCGCTGCTGCTGGCGCTAGCGTCGATGATCCGCCAGCACTGCCAGTCGCACCCCAGATCCCTGCGCTGCTCTTTTCCTTAGCCAGCTGGCCCATCGAAGGTCCAGCCTGTGTCTGGACAGGCTTCTTGGCCAAGCTCGAGCTGGCTTGCGACCACAGCGCTCCAAAGGCGTCACCACCGCCACTCGAGGCTGCTGTCGTGGCAGGCTTGGTGCCACCCGTGTTCATCGCAGGCATCATGCTTCCCATGCCCATGCTTGAGGGGGCCGTTGACGTGCGTGCAGCGCTGGCAACGGATTGTACCGAAGAAAAGTAGTTGGGGCCGCTGGATCCAACCATGGGAGCAGCAGTGGCAGGAGCAACATTTGGTGCGGCAGCAGTTACAGATGAGGGCGGCAATCCAAATGACGAATAGTTAGCTGCAGGAGTGCCCGTCGAGGAAGGGGCCGGGGAAATCGATGCCATAGCCATCATGTTGCTAAGATTAGCTTGGTGCGGGGCCGATACTGGCTTAGGCGCAGCAATAGGGGCTACCACACCAGGTCCTAATCCCGAGGGAGCTTGGGCTGCCGGAGTGGCTGACTGAAAGTCGTCAAACTCATCGTCGTCTTCAGCAGCAGGTGCAGCGGCGGTTGCAGTGGCGGGAGCAGGAGCCGCAGCGGGGGTGGCAATAGGGTCGTCAAACGAAAACAAATCCACCTCCGGTGCCTTTTGTGCTTTTTCTGGCTTAGGTGCCGTCTCGCGGTGCTTGGCTGACGACCGCTCTTTCTTTGCGCGCGACGAAGTGCCTCTCGATGCTGATGCAGAAGAGCCCCCATTACCATCAAACTCATCATACTCTTCAAACTTGTCGCGTCGTGAGCTAGTGTAGTCGTTGGTCTGGCCACCAAAGCCGCCGCCATCACCGTATACGCCGCCCGAGTATCCGCCATAGGTGTCAGAGCTGCCGCCGGCGTGGGCGGACTCGCTGCCAAAGCCTCCATATCTGCCACCCCCTCCGCTGGAAAAGTCGCTGCTGAATCCAGCGCCGCCCTCCACTCCGGTGTACTTGTTCTTCGAGACACGCGCCTTTTTGCGTTCCGCACGAATACGGTCAACATCACCCAGGAGTTCAGTGAGTTCCTTAGCACGGTTGCGCACATTGATTCCTTGGTCTTTTCCGTTTTGATCAATGAAATGGAACTGGCGAAGCATTTTCAACAGCGTGAGGTGGTTGCGGGCATCATCAATTACGCGCTCCGAGCCATGCTTTATAAGAAATTCGAGAAGCTGAAGAGCCTTGTAGATTTGGCGCCACTCCTCTGCCGTCTTTTCGGTGAATCGTCTGTAGATCATAGGCATAATTTCGTTGAGAGTTTGGCTACACATAGGGGTCAGTGGCTTGCTTTGCTTGTAGGGTTGAGCAGTGCGGGAGGAGCAAGGTACGTCGAGAAAAGAAAGCTTGTCAGTAGAACTTGGCCCTGCGATCCATGCTGCAACCGAAAATAAAGGAGGGAGGGGGGGCATGTATATGAATGGGCTAAGTAGGCGTACTAGTTGAATGTGCCATTGGCAATCTCTTGCATCAGAGTTGAAGACGCACCCCAAGGCTCGTTATTTGTTGCCTCGCGAACCTACAACTCAATCTGTTAGCGTCGCCGCTCAATCACACAAAGGGCAATTGTCAAGTTGGCTTGTATCAAAGCAGTCTGCTTACCTTGGATTCCATCTCCGTAAAGTTCATCACCGCTGTTAATGGCACGATTGGCTTCCAGTCAGTAGCGCATTCCACTTCAACCCAGACATCCACCCTGTAGGTCTGCCAATGGGCCACCCTCTAGTATCAAGCAAAGCTCACCATTTTGAACCTTACGGACGCCAGCCTTGATATCATACAATGTCAAGTTGGCAACCGAGTCTTTGAGAGTATTGAAGTCCATTGTAGCGATATGCTATTTCTTTCGCGTCGTTGGCAGATTTTCCTCGATGCGGTGCGATAATGTATGGGTGTGTGTGGATGTAGTAGAATTGGGCAGTATTGTTGGCCTTATCTCCTGCTCAACAAAGGCGGCCTGATTCTTGCAGAGGAGCTGTGAAAGATGCGCAAAATGCACGTTGCAAGATAAAACAGAACAAGGTAGTGATTTGAAAGAATGATATTCTACGAGTTCAAGGCTTTATTCGAACAACTGCTTGCTCTAGATGGGATGCGGTCTTTAGATGGAGAGACCACCACAATAGAAGCCAAAATGTCCTAGCGACCAACCCTCCAACCCTAACTAGGCACTATTTCATCGTAGTAAGGCTGCCAAGTTCTAGACCCACTTCACGTTGCTAAAGCAAAGGCTGAGTGACTTGGCCTTGGTCAGGCTCAATGTTGTGGACAAACATGAGAATCAGATCAAGTTGCCCAGGATTGTTTCAAAGTTATGAGCGATTGATCTAGATACATGTTGTTTGTCTCACGAAGATCGAGCACTGTAGATGGCAGTACTGAAGCTTGGGGACGCTCTGCCAGCTGCCAAAGCCTGCCACCAGTCATGTGATGTGCCTGGTTGACCCTAACCCTAAAACTAATGCGAACTGGGCTCCGCATCTTGTTCAACAGCATGATCTCAGAGCGATCTCAGGTGCAAAAGGCTAGACGAGCGCGTCCAAGAAGATCTCGCTATATCCTAGGGCCATTTTATCATGCTTCGAAACATTGCTGTAGAAGAAGGCATTGCCAGTTATGACGCTAGGAACATGAACGAGGCTGGATGAGGATGGACGTTGGCAAGAACGGCCTCATCGCTGGAAGAAGCAGAAGAAATCAGTGGCTTGGCGTACTAGCAAAGGACCTGTTGCTGTTATTGAAGAGACCTCTGCTTCTGCGCAGCTTGTGCCCGTGTTTCTGATCCTGTCAAGTGGACGGCATGAGCCATTGACACTAAATGCCCTCTCTTTCGAACGACATGGTAATGTCTGTAGTTGGTTCTGGATGCTTCAATGATCTATTAAGCTCTAGTTGGTCACAGCGCTTCAACCATCATCTAGAAAAGGGTATTATTGGCGTAAGGCGGCTGTTGATACTTGATGGGCATGAAAGCTACTGCACCTGCCAGTATCTGCCACTGTGATGGGCGCAATATTGTCTTGTTTGAATACAAGTTTCGGTCTTTACATTTTGTCGTCTTCTAGCCCTCTAAAATTACCATGTAAAAGCTCTTGATATCCTAGTGGGTGATGACCTATTTGATACATCACGAATGGGATTTCTCTCCATTATTGAAGCAATGTGGCAGAAGGTGCTCAAGAGAAGCGCAACTATCCCTGAACATCCAAGAAGAACCAAGACCTCTTTGTTCGACCCTCTACCTGTCGCACCACGACTTGGGAGTTGTGATAGCAACTGTACGCCAGCACCGGCTCATGAGGCCGGCGGTATTTCATTGTCTTCCCCAAACCAGGCCCCACAAAGTAAGAGGCTGCTCTTCAAGGCTGCCAAACGCTTTGGAAGAGACGCTCTAGACGGCCTAGCTGCGGATCTGAATGTAACGCATGAAGTTCAGAAATCCACCAAAGGCTCCTTAATCGTTGTGGCGGGGACCTATAGATGAAGCTTCATTGGGATTGGACTAGATGTGTGGACAGGCACTATGGTGAACTCCCCCCCCCCGCAATAATAGAGTTAAACCAGCAAAGTAACACAACTCTAGAAAGGTGCCCTGGAGTTGACAGGAAAATTGACAGTGGGATGTGGAGGGCCAACGGGCAGTTGGTGATGCTCATCAAGTATCATGGTGATTGTGTGGCGCATTATTCCCCCAAACGACTGGGGGTGGGTGCATTGTGAGCTTATGAGCACTACTAATAACTCATCAGTATGAAAAAAGTTTTGGCCTGGCTGAGATAAAAAGTCCTGGACGCCCGCCTATAATGTTAGCATGTAATTTGTAAGATACGGCCAATATAACTCAACTCCTCTTTGCTTCTTTGCCAAGTTTTGATGGAGTGAGCTGTTTTTATTCATTGTGTGTCTGCTTGCGGACGGCCTGATATAGTGCACAGTGCATTACAGTGCGTAGGACAGTACGTGGGACAAGGCACAAGGAAGTTGAATGCCTGATAATTTGGGCCGCAAAGCAAAACGGCCCGCCCACCGAAAATATTGGTGAAAAATTGAGATTTCAATTATGTAGCCTCGTATGATTTGCTTGAACTTTCAACGCAGCCTCGAGTTGACACGGTACCTGTTTTACTCCCTCGTCTACCTTTCTGTGTGTATATACGCCGCTTTCTCTGACTGTCAAGGTGAGTGACCGCCAAAAATCTCCCACATCACAATGGTTGCCCCTTCGGCTTGACGGGGGAGCGGCGAGCAAATAGGCTGCGCTGTGCTGCGAGCGGCTATGGCTGGCTATGTCGAGAGGGGAGGAGGCAATCTGCTTCTTGGTCACGCTCTATGCTATCCATCTGTTTTGTCTTTGGAATTCGTCTGGCCTTGCTTGAAATTGACTGCTTGTAATACAATCAGTGAGAGGGGAAACAGCAATCAAGCTGGGACCAGGCTAGAACTAGGTCTTAGTTGATGAAATTGGTTTTCATCTCGCCTTGCCTTGCTGTTTTGTGCCCTGTGTGGCTTCTAGATGCTTGGACGTCTCCCAAGGCTAATATGGACATGGTGCTGGATTGCCCTCACTGAATGGCCGCAAGAATTGCTACATGAGCAACATTGCTCTGCAGCGAACTTGCCGACCTACCTGTATCCAGTACCTCCGAGTGGTTCTAGATGGCGTTTCAAGGCCTTGTGTTGGGGTATTACCAGAGTACTAGGTACTTGGACAGGCTGCAAGCTGCTACGCACCAACGGAAACTTGGCACTAAAACTAGGCTGGGATGGCTGTCTCTTAGCAGAGCCCAGGCCTTTGGAGCTATCCAGAGCTTCAAGAACAGCGAAAAAGACCTTCCCAAGCATTGCTTCGGCCCCGCACCACCCTGTCGCCCTCAACCGCTCGCAGCAACTTACCCCGCTTCCCCCTCTCCCCCTGATTTCTGCGCCTTGTCCATTAGCCCGATTGTTCATCCCTCTAGTGGCCTCTTCACTAAAAGAGCGCCGTGGAATTTGCCACATCTGCAGCCTTTTTGCACGCAAAATCACGTGTCCTTGTCGACGTTTGCCAATGTTTGCTTGGTAGCTTGACCGGTTCCAGATGCAGCTTCTAGCTTCCGCCCCAGCTCGCAGCCAGAGCCAAAGCCAGGCCATCAGAAAAGCCAGGCAAGCTCAAAGCCCCGTTTAAACAATGCATATTGGGACGCAGGCATGGTCCACTCAGACATGCCACTAGTTGCCCATTGGTTCATCGGTCTTACTAACGGACTTTTCTCCACACCCTGCAGATGAGCCCCTCCTTCCTGAAAATTAGACCCCTCCACGCCCTGCCCCGTCAGATTACTTCTACCTGTCTTTCCGCCTCGCCTATTTCTCATTCTCTTCTTTCTCCTGCAGTTCGTGCTCAGAGATCTTCTCCTGTTTCTTTTACCATTCGTTCATTCTCATCGACCAACAAAATGTCTCAGCAAGCGCCCACCAAGTCGTCCAAAGAAATCAAGGTGTAAGTTATTAGAGCTTTAATGATCATCCTCGCCATTGTTCCATCCATTTCCTCTTCGCTCTGCCTTTATTCGCCGCACTTTAATTGCGTGAATTGGTCTTCAGCAACAAAGGAAAATAAGCCCATTGAATATGGCTAGAAACCACAAAGCCTTGTTCTCTCTACATTTACGTTCCTATTGCCAATCGGTACTCCAGCGTGATGTCGCTGTCAGCTTCTACATGGTGAAAGCAAAAACAAAAAGAAATCAACACTAACTTTCACCTTCTCCTCAGCTACTTTGATATGGCGTGGACGGGCCCTACCCAGGAAAACGGCGTCTTCGGCACAGACGGGCATGGTATGTCCATCAAATTCCTTCTTAGCGTCCCCAGCCGTATCAAGATGCATGAATCGCTCGCTCGCTATGCTGAATATTCCAGATAGTGATGGGTGGTTTACAATTGATAAACCTTTTAACTGACACACATTGTACATCATAGATCAAACCGGCCGCATCGTTTTCAAGCTTTTCAATGATGTTGTCCCTGAAACCTGCGAGAACTTCCGTGTTCTTTGCACCGACGAGAGAAAGGACCAGGGCCTTGGCTACGCCGGCTCTACCTTCCACCGTATCATCCCCCAGTTCATGATCCAAGGTGGTGACTTCACCCGCGGCAACGTAAGAACACACACGTCCATTGCAACAACAACTATCTTTCTAACATGATTTAATGCAGGGCACTGGTGGCAAGTCCATCTATGGTTCTACCTTCAACGACGAGAACTTCAAGCTCAAGCACACCAAGCCTGGTATGCTGTCTATGGCCAACGCTGGTCCTAACACGTAAGCCATTTCAACTATGTTTTGCCCTGAAATATTTGTTCCATACTGACATGCTTCATCCTTTCTAGCAACGGCTCCCAGTTCTTCATTACCACCGCCGTCACCAGCTGGCTGGATGGTAGGCACGTTGTCTTTGGCGAGGTTGCCGATGAAGAGTCCATGAAGGTCGTCCGTGCCATCGAGGCCACTGGCTCTTCCTCTGGCACCGTCAAATACAAGGTGCGCCCTAAGATTGTTGCCTGCGGCCAGCTGTAAATTATCGGTATGGACACAATAAAATAAATCTTCATGTATTGCTGTGAATCCAGATCAAATGAGATACATGGTTTACAGATACAGAGTTTCTTTACTGAATCGTATACAGCATCTCATCTAAATGGAAAAACCTACACTACACATAAAACAACCAGAGTATGCCATCTTGTCTCGTGTAGCAGTTAGAAAATATGGTCTGTTGTGAGCGTATGTCAGCTTGTGAATAGTAGAGGGGAATGTCTTACATACTGTACCCTCAAATAATAGGAAGCTCCGGTTTGGTGAAAATTTTGGACAGGCCGGCTGTCAGCTGGCACTGAGCTGCCAGCGAGCGGCAACTAGCCGCATCTCCTTATCGATAAGGAAAACCAGCAAAAAAGTTACTCTTGGATTAATCCACGGCGAACTCTTGAGCTAACAAGCAGCCGATTTGACATGTGTAAAGTCATATCATTTAATCGCTGAGATGGATATCCTCAAAATTTTGTCCCGGGGTGCTAAGAAGTCGTCCAAGGCATCGGCTCACAAGAGCGGCACCGTAGCAGCCCTTAAGCTACCGTCGGCTGGTACTGAGGCCAACCCTCAACTTTTTCACGACGACCTTGGCTCCTCACGAAAGCGTAAGCGAACAAACGATACTGGAGATGTGCACTGCAAAAAGACTGCCATCGCAGCTTCCATTGGCACCAAGAAGGTAAACGATGACGACCTTCCAGAGCTCGATTTCTTCGCACCGAAGACCGACGATGCGGAAGATGCGATCGAGCCTGACGGGGCTGAACTTGGCAAATCGAACGATTCCGAAACTGAGTCCGAAGACGAACACGCCCATGATGAGAGGCTTAGTGAGGAGGAATACAAGAGTCTCTTGCACTCACACAGACTTAAAGTGACGCTGCTTTCCAAGACCCCGACGCCCGTGCTGCCAGAGAAAAAGAGCAAGAAAAGCAAGAAGGGCAAGAAGGGGGAGCAAGAATCAAAGGAATCTACTCCTGCCAAGAAGGACGACAAGAAGAGGCTGTATCCCGAGCCGCTCACTTCGTTTGCCACCTTGCGCACTACATATAAAATTTCCCGCCGGCTAGCAGAAAACATCGCTCACCAAGCCTACAAGATACCGACAGAGGTGCAAATGGGCGCATTGCCGCTTCTGGTCAACGCGCGCAGGGCGCTAAGCGATGCAGAGCGCCAGCTGCTCACTTCCGTGGACGATCAAGAAGAGCCTGTTGGTGTTGACCTTCTCGCGGTTGCGCCTACGGGAAGCGGAAAGACCCTTAGCTTTCTAATCCCGGCCATCAATGCCATGGCTAGTAGGAGAGCAAAGCTGCCGAAGCCGGCGGACAACGTGGAAGACTTTCACGAGCTGGAAGTTGTGGTATTGGCACCTACGCGCGAGCTAGGCTATCAGATCGTCAACGAAGCTCGGAAGCTGACGCAGGGCATGGGACTGCGAGTCGCCATGATGAGAAAGGGCATGCGAATTGCCGCGGATAAGGGAGTTGAGATTAACTTGAAGGAAGAAGAGGAAGACGACGAAGATGCCAGCAGCAGCGACGATGGGGATGAGGAAGAGGATGAGGAAGAGGATGAGGACAAGGACACGCCCAAGGGCGTGACTAAGGTCGACATTCTAGTTACTACGCCAATGCCGCTCCTGAACTTTCTAAGAAAAGACGCCAAAGACGGCACTCCCATGACGCTCCCAACAGTACGCAGCCTGATTCTTGATGAGGCTGACGTTCTTTTAGACCAACTTTTCCACGAGCAAACTACCGGCGTTTGGAAATCTTGCACGTACCCCAACCTCCAGCACTCACTCTGGTCTGCTACTATGGGCTCCAACATCGAGACCATGGTGACTGAAGCCCTTGAAACCCGGCGCGTTGCGACCAATGCGCCCCCAAGGCCCCTGATCCGTCTTGTGGTTGGCCTCAAGGACACGGCAGTGCCTAACATCAAGCACAAGCTCATTTTTACCGGATCTGAGATGGGTAAGATCTATGCTATTCGACAGCTTCTCCGTCCAGGTTCCCGCAGCGACGACACCATTTCGATCCGCCCGCCATTCATTGTCTTCACACAGAGCATCGAGCGTGCTGCTGCATTACAAGACGAGCTGCGCTATGACATCCCTCTGGAAGCTGGCGGCTCAGCCCGCATCGCCGCACTGCATTCAGGCCTGACTGATGCGCAGCGGGCCAGCATCATGCGCCAATTCCGGGCTGGTGAGATTTGGATTCTTATCACCACCGATGTGCTAGCACGTGGTGTCGATTTTGCCGGGGTTAACGGGGTTGTCAATTACGATATCCCTGGTAGTAGTGCTGTGTATATCCACCGCGCCGGGCGGACGGGACGTGCTGGTCGAGAGGGTGGAATTGCCGTTACGCTGTGGACCAAGGACGATATTCCCTATGTCAAGGTTATAGCCAATGTGATTGCAGCTAGTGACAAGCAGGCGGGCCGAGTGGGCGAGGATTTGGGCGTTCCGGAGTCATTGCTAGCATCGCTGCCGTCGGTCAGCAAAGAGGACAAGAAGAAATTAAGGGAACGCGGAGTAGAGGCACGCCGGAGTGGCGGGGCAAGTTCCAAGATTACGACGAAGAGCGGATGGGAGAGACAGAGAATGAATAACCGCGAGGCAGCGGTAAAGCACAGCAAGCACATGCGGAAAGAAGAAAAGAAACGAAGGGCGACAGACAAGACAGGAGAGAACGAGGAATGGGGCGGCATCGACGACTAAGGGACTAGGAGGGGGAGGGTAGAAAAGGAAGGGGCAGAGAGTGCATGTGAAACAAGTTTTGTTCTCTTGACCTTTCTTTTTCCCACTTCATTTCACAAAAGATAGTGCATGGGAATTACTGCATAGATTCTAAGCGGTCTAGTAACTTTCATATGTATTTAACAAGTTATGTACATGAAGTATGGGAAGTGTTGGTGTTGGAAGAATCAGCATCTTTAGCTGCAAGTAGTGGAGAGAGGCATCAATGAAAAGCAAAGTTCGTACAAGGGATATATATATATAGACAAGCAAATGGAAATGACGCACCGAGCACGTCCGTCAATGAAGCGGAAGGCCAAACAAGAAAACAAATACGCTGTAAACCAGGAAAAAGGCAAACACCTGACAGTAATCGTACTGATATGATAGAATGTAGACGAGGAAAATGAGAGGGAAATGAAAAAGAAAAGGAGGGGGGGGAGGATAGAAAGTCTACATATGTAGTTGATTTGTGTGTAGTGAGCTTTAGATAGCCAGAAAAGGCGAACCAAAGCAACGCAGGGCCGCAGACATGTCAAAGTCGTCGCGATCTCCCATCTTCCACATCTCTTCCATGTGAGCCACGGCCTTCTTTGTGGTCTCAGACACCTTGATAGCGCCCATGTTTCTCTCCAACATGCGATATCGAACTTGTAGTTCAGGCGGTGCAAGACATCCTGTCGCAACGAATGGCCAAGTAACAGCCTGGAGGAACATGGGGCTAGGCAGCTGCTCTAGTAGAGTCAGGGTGTTGAGGACAGCAATTTTGATAGAGTTGTTGGACGGCTTCCAGCCCAAAACGACAACATTCAGATAGGCTATAGACGCAGTAGCCCATATCTGAGTCGTTAGTGGGATCAGCTCACGCATCTTACCGGCATCGTCAAAAGCCTGAGCTTTCTTCCTTCCCAGTGGACAACCCACTTGATGGACGGGCATGACGAGTTGAGGAGTGAATATGGAAGAAGAGGGATCTTGGCCGGTGTTGTCTTGATCGAGAGTTTCGGCAAGAGTACGGATGTTCTGCTCGATCATCTGGGCCTGCAAAATAAGCCTCTCCATGGAAAAGGTGCCTTTGCGTTTCTCCTCTCTCTTCCACGTCTCAAGGGCGGAAATGTGGCCGATTTGCTTCAACATCCAGTTCTGGCAGCCAATAACATTCTCTAGTATAATGGGGGCAGGGGCAGCATAAGGCAGAGTCACCGAGGCGGCACAGGGAAGAAGCTGAGGCCAGTAAGCCTCAAGGCGCGGGCTTCGTGCTAAAACAGTGGAAGCTACAACATCAACGTACATGAGAACGGCACAGAAAAAGCGAAATGCTGTGAGATCGGTACTCATGGGATGGGTGTTGCCCGGAATAGGCTGCGAGAAGCCCTTGGTTAGAGATGAGATGACATCAGGCCAGTCGTCAACCTTGGGCACAAGTTGTTGGAAGAGGGCTATGGCAGCGTCCAGGTGGAGCTCCCAATGTTCCATGTTGCCAATAGAAACGTCAAAGACCAAGAGTTGCATGATGCTTTCCATGACCCTGGTGCTTTCTTGCAAGTTGCCTTGAATGCCCTGGGCATTGATGGTGGCCATGTCTTGTTGAAGCTCCTGGAGGGCCATTTCCTGGCGGTTTTGGAGCTGGTGCCAGAGCTGGAGGGTTGTATCGCCGTGGTCTGGGTTCTGGAGATTGTATAGAGCGGCAAAGAGGTAAGACGAGAAGCTAGTGGCCGTGTGACAAAGCGCTTTGTTATGTTGCAGAAGAGCGAGCAGCCAGCCCCGGCCACCTTCAAGGATTTTAGGTCGGTAGTGAGGGAAAAGATATGGGAACACGTAGTCCATGTAGATTACCACTAGATAGGTAGACTGGTCGTCCTGGGGAGGGGCTGGAGGCTCTGCCTGCATCTGGGGAGGCGAGGACATAGAGCACTCGGAAGGCTGGGTGTGCATACCGCCACTAATGTGGGACGATGTGGGAGTGCTTTTGGAACAGGGCGAGTCGGTATTCATGCCCGACTCTTCGTCTGGGTCGAGTTCCATCATGGCGAGGCCACTCGGAACCCAGTCGTGATCAATGGGCTCTACCCCTCTATTTCGATGGCGATCGGCCAGCGGTGCCTGGGCATAGCGAGAAGGCGAAACAGCAGAAGCGCTGTTATGGCTGTTGTCATAGGTGGGGCCATTGCGACTCGGGCTGGCCATCTTGGGTGGGGCCGGTGGCGGAGCGGGAGCGTGGGAGGGGGGGAGTGGCGGCATGGGTGGTAGTGGCGGTAGTGGTGGTGGGTTTTGCTGTTGGCTGTGATGCAGAGAGTGGGAGGAGTGGGAATTGTGGGAGCGGTACATTGACGACAAAGACACGGAGGACTGATTGCCGGATGCAAAACCTGCGAAACGGCCGCGGTAGCTGGAGCTGGTATCGTTGTCGTGATCTAGCGGCGCTGCCTGGGAGCCGTTGCGATGTTTCTTTTCTCGACGGACACGGGCCTGTATTTTGACTTCGGCCTTGACTTGCTCGGCGCGGGCAGCCTGGCGGGGGCCGTTGTCCATCCACTCGGGCTTCTCTTCGCTGTAGAAACACTTGATTTCGAGTTGCTCACAGTTGTCACAGCTGGGATGGCCCTCATCGCACTTTTTGCGTCGCAAACGACAAGTCCAGCAGCCCTCAGAGCTCCTCGTCTTGGAGGGCATAAAATTCCTGAGAATTGCAGTAGCCATGGCGCCGGATGCAGGAGCACACAAACATGCAGCAAGGTATTATAGAAGCCGGCAACAGGCTGTGGTTAGGACGTGAAGGCTGAACGGTGATATTAGATGAGACGATAGACAGCGGAGCTTAGGAGAAGAATGAGAAAAAAAAAGAACGAAAAGTAAGCGAAGTGCCTGGACGTTGATGAGCAAAGAAGGAAAGAAAAAGGAATGGGACGGCAAAGGAGGAAGAAAAATAAAGAATTAAAAGGAATTAAAACAAACATAAATAAAGCAATGTAAAGAGCCCCCCCCCCCCCCCTCCCCCCAGTCTCCGCACACATGGCCGGTTTCAGTGCCAAGGCAAGCTTGTGGCCTGCCAATGTAGGGCCAGAACAGAAGCAGCAAAAGCCAGCCCAGGCTAGGTAGGCCGGGCCAGACTAGGCCAGACTAGGCCAGACTAGGCAAAACCCACGATTTGATTGTTCCTTCATTTATCGAGGGTTTTTCTTTGTTTTGTTGTTAGAGGAAGGGGATTTCGATGCGATGGGAGTGTCAATTCGAAGACGATGATGATGCTAAGAGTTTCTAGAAGAACGGGGGAGGAGGGGAAGGGGGAGAGGGGGAGAACAATGACGACGACGGCGACGACGGCGACGAGACGATGAACGATAGAACAACAACAAAACGAGACGACATGAAGCCGAAGAAACACGAGACCACGGAAATGAAGCAGAGATACTAAACAAGGTGTCTGGCTTTGTCTATCCAGTTCCGCTGCCCATCCATCCAAAACACAACATGCGGCTATTTTGTGTCTGCCTTACTAGTTGCCAGGCAAAGTCAAAAAAAGGCCGTGGGCGAGCAATGAATTTGAAATCAAAACATCGTCGCGGGCGAAAAGCCTCGCAGACTCTCAGGCCTGGCCCGCCAGCCTCAGCTCCGCCTCTTCCCCTTCATCATCATCTTCTTCTTCAAGCCCATGACTAGCGGCGGCAGAACACCCACAACTACAGTGCTGTGCACTCCAGCCAGTGCTCCTCCCTCAAGTCAACGAACTCCCTCGCTCTCGGACCTCTTCAACTCCCCAAAAGTCACCCCACAGACGTCCAACTTTGACCAAGGCAGGGGAACAGCCAAATCGCAATCAGCCACAGCGCGGCTTTCCCCCCAAGAGCCTTCTTCCAAGCTCCTACGTGCCTATGTAGACCCTGAAGCGGCTTGTGTATCTCTTGGCCCTCTATTCCCGATGTCGACGCCGACACTTGGATCCTTACGCATGGCACAGACGTCCAAGCCAACAAGCCCTGCGTCTTTGCATCTCTCTTCCCTCGTCTCCGCGTCTCTGCGCCTGCATCCATCCCTATCCCTACGCCTCTATACCTCTATCACTGCATTGTCTTATGGATCCATTTTCTACCTCTGCTATTGCCTCATATCAATGCCAAAATGTCTGCTCTCTCCAACCCTTAACTTTTGCCTCATCCCCTTGACACCTCGTCTCCATCCCCTCCCTGTTGCCTTGTCTCCTTGTCTCTTCGGGTCCTAGTCTAGTGCATGCAGCATACCTCCCAGTTCCACCCAGTGGTTTGAGGTTCCTTCATCAGATGTTCTTTTTTTACCTTCCGTCTTGTTCCATGTCCTTCTTCCCTATCCCTAGCCTGGTGCAACTCTTGTCTCATGTGCTTCTCTTCTCCTCTACTAGCTGGATCAGTCCCAGGCAAGCATCTACTCCCTCCCCCAAACGCCCAGATGCCATGCTCGCTTCCTGATTGTGGAGGAACTCGCTATCCTAGGCGGCTCTTGGCTCTGGACTTGGGCTGGCTTGGTCTAATCTTAATTACTGCTCAAAAACTTGTCAACTCCCATCACCCTTACTTTCCGTCACTGGCCTGCCTGCCCCCTATCTGTCACATGGCTGCTCCCTTCTCCCCCCCTCCATTCCCTTCCCTTCCCTGATGACACCTCCAGCGTTTGCGCCCCAAGCTAAACATTCAATACTACCGATACTACGGAGGCCGAGCTAGGTGCCCTGGTGTTGCCTTGGTCATGCATTGAGGTCATTTCCTTCCCTCCGTCCGCTTATACACTATTGAGAGATATTGTAAGCTCAGACCAATTCATGATTCGTCCAGTTTCTCGGCGGGACATTAGCAGCTTGCTCTCCCGGCAGCTTTGAGCCATGACGATTTGTCCTCTCTGCACGAGCCAAAAGCTGATGAACTGCAACTTGTTTAGGCCACCCATTCCATTTCGTACGACATTTTCGTTAACCAGATTTCCACATCGCCCCCAAAAAATAAAGTCGCCATTTGCTGTTCAAATCGCTAGTCTTGGTCTGTCAACCTTAAATCCGTGTCTATCAATCAGTGTTCGTTCCGGACTGTTACAGGCTGTTGCAGACAATTCAATTCATGGTAAATGTGATGTAATATCCCAGTGGCACAGCATGGCTAATAACTTGGATATATGCTGCAAAAAAAAGAAGACCTAGAACGACGAGGCAAAATCTTGCAAAAGTAACAAACAAAAGCACGCGGTTAAAGGAAAGACAAACAAAGGCTGCGAGCAATTTAATGTGCATGTGCAAAGCATGAAAAAAAGAAATCGCGGAAGAGATCATCATCCCCAAAGAAACTCTCCTTTCCCTCATTCCTTCATCCCCCAAAGTTTTCATTTCCAATGGTAAGAAGAAAAGAAGCAACCCCTCATCGTTTTTTTGGTCGGGTCAAATGGGAATGTTCTTTTATCATCGGCAGACTCACGTCGTCAATCGTCATCTGCGATCATCGCCGCCAATTCGCTCGAGCGCCTCTAGCATGACAACAGAATTGCCACGAATAGCCTGCAACCCAGTATGACGTTAGCATGTAAACTCGTTCTTCGGTGCCATATGCGCCACCAAACTAGGCGGGGGAGGGGCACTTCATCTGGGCGTTCATACCACCATGCCGAGGGGCACCTTCTGGCCACCATCCTTTTCCTCGAATGCCTCGTCTAGCACAATGTTCAGGAAGACCTATAGTCCAGGTCGTCCCCCAGTTCAAGTCGTTAGTTTATCGTGTCCCCGCATCAAGCCAAATTCGCGCATTCGTGCACGTCCTAGCATCAGAAAAACATACATCGTAGCCACGTAGCACACCAACCACCTGGCGGCTGCCGTTCAGCTGGACAAACAGTCTCTTGTCGAGGTACTATCCAAGGGAAAAGGACATGCGTCAGTTAGCCATGTCACATCACCAGAAGTGTCTCGGCACAGGCATAAGCAAAGATACAAGTAGACATACCTTCTTCAATTCGGGTTGTGCAGGAGCCATTGTGAGTTCGTGTTGCTTTAGAGTGTGCAAAAGGCTGTGATGCAAATAGTCAAGTTAGGGTCGTTCTGGGCAGGGCAAGGCAAGGCTGAGGTTCCTCAAGCTTCCCCAAATCATCAGCCTATTCCATCACAAGGCGGTGACAGACACTCAGAAAAAAAACGGATCACGTGGTGATAAGATAAGAACATGCTCTGCACCCTTCATCATCAATTACAATCGTAAGCTGAGCTCTCATTAGTACTGGATGCAACTCCTCTACTTCTTGTTGTTCTTGTATTTCTACACCCCTTTATTGCTTTCTACTACAAATCTACCCTGCGCCTTTCCATTCTAATATGAGCTCATTTGGCTTCAAAAGAAAAGCCCGTATTATCAAGACGGTTCATGCCAACGAGGATGAGGAGTCCTCAGAGCAGAACGAATCAGGTAAATTCCCAACCCACGGCAGCAAGCTTGATAAGGAAATATTTTCAAGTGCGCGCAAGCTGATTATTATTCTCTATAGTGCCCATAGTGCTAACATGATACGTTCCTACTGCACCTATAGAACAGCCCGTCTTTAAGCCCGTGCGAAAGCCTAACCGTCAGACCAGTCTTCGTCGAGACACAACGGAAACGATAGGCTCCTCAAAAACACCCATCGACTCAACTAACAGCAACACCCCCGAGCCGACCGGCGAGGATGAACATGATGGCCCTACCATTGTTCGGCCAGCTGCAGCCCGCCAGAACTCTTTAAAGCCCAAACGGCGACCGAAAAATTCGCGATTGTCCTTTGGCGGAGCTGCTGGCGAAAACGACGCCAACGAAAATGACGGGCCGGTAGTGGTTACAACTGCGAAGAAAAGCACTCTCAGCGCACGCGCGCAAGAAAACAGCGCCCTCAGGCGCAATGCTATATTAAAAGGACTGCCTGTCCGGTCCATGGATGCCGACGAGGACAGGCCAATATACAGCAAAGAGTACCTGGAGGAGCTCCAAAACTCGACGCCAGTCACACCCCAGAACATATCATTGCAAGGCTCATCACTCGGGGGCGACGAGATAGAGCTAGACCCTACGGAGCTTGAAGGCGCAGTCATTGTACCCACTAGCGATTTACAGCCAGAGCCTGAAGCAACAAGAATTTTGACGGAAGCCGAAATCCGTGAAAGAAAAGAACGGCGTGCTCGTTTAGCACGGGAAGGCGATGGTGATGGCGTCGATGAGGATGACGTAATACAACTAGATCAAGATTCAGATGGCAACGACGGCTCCATGCTCTCAGTCCTTAGACGTCGCAAGAAAGAGAATAATACCCGACTCGTGCGTGAGGATGAGGACCTTGGCGAGGGCTTCGACGATTTCGTTGAAGACGGTGGCATTGCGCTAGGCCGCAAAGCCGAGCGCGAAGCTCAAAAACGCCGCAAGCGCGAGATCGCTGAAATCATTAATGCCGCTGAGAATGATTCATCTGATGACTTGTCCGATGAGGAAGCCAAGCGACGCATTGCCTTTGAGGCCGCCCAGTCACGAGCAGGCATGGAAGGCTTAGAGAAGCCTACCCAAAAAGCCGCAGATCGCGACAAAATGCTTCAGCAGGTCCCGTCACGGTTGGCCCCCATTCCCACTTTAGCTGCTTGTACGGCGAGCATCAAGCAGCGGTTGGTAACGATGCAACGTGAACTGGCACTCAAAAGCCAGCAAGTAGCCGATTTGCGACAGGAGAAGCAGAAGATTCTCGCGAGAGAAACAGAGGTACAGGCCCTTTTAGATGAAGCAGGAATGAAGTACCAAGCCGCACTAGGCAAGATTCCAAAGTCCAAGGACGATGTAGGACAGAGTGGTGCAGACGTAATTGAAGGTGTCTCGGGGCCAGGAAAACAAATCACGACAGGCCATGCGCTAAATCAGTTCGCACTGGAGAGAGGCCTGGAAAGTATGGGAAGCGAAGCTCAAAACGAAAACAAAGAAGGCTACGTCTCAAGCTCATAGGCATCCAGGTTCCGTAGGCAATTCCGAGTGGTTAACACCACGACATGCAGGAAGGCGCTGAACTCAACGAATGTATGTATATAAACGCATAAACTCTAGAACAGAATGAAGACAACCCGATCACAAAAACACAAACCCGCATACGAGTAACTAGAAACATGGTAGACAGGAGCCTCAGCGGCCACAAAAGCTTGTAAATGGTGTCACACCTGGATCTCGTTCAAACACAAAGGACGCCTTCCCAAGAAAAAAAAAGCAACAATAAAACAAAAAATAACTAAACAAAGACAAGACAACAACGCATGATATGGTGTCGAGAAAGAAGAAAAATGGCGGCCTTGTGTTGCCATGATACAGAATATCCGGCAACCTCCAAGCATTCGGCTCAACTATACACTTCCCCACTACCCGCCCTCGTAGGGGAGTCATGGGTCAGGCAGGTCATCGTCTCCGGGTAGGTTGGTTCAAAGAGCTTATTTCTTAGCCACGCCAGCACCAATGACGCCAGGCAGCGGCTCCTCGCCCACCTGGAAGAGAAGGCTGATAGAAAAGGCCAGGATACCAACCATGACAATGCTAAAGCCGACAAACAGTGCAAACGGCGTGCTGTAGTCGAGCTTCTCACAGGCCTTTCCGGCATATCCAGTAGTTGATCTTTTGCCGCCCTCCTTGACACTAACGCAGTTGCACACGAAGCAAGCTTCGCCAACATCTTTACCCCAGCGGTTAGCACAGATACCGTTGCCGCTGCACGAATTGGTACCATTACTGCAAGCCTCGGCATCCTTGAAGCATTCGGGCACATCCTTGGACGAGACAAACAGAGCACCAGCAGCAGGCTTAGCAGAAGTGCCAGCCAAATTGGTCTTAGGGGTCTTGTTAGTGAGTTGAATTTTGTTGGTCATGACGGCCTCTTCAGCCTGGCGACGGCGAAGCTCAGTGGCGGCCGTGTCCCAGCTGTTGAGTTTCGAGGAACGAGCCGACTCGGGGAAGAAAACAAAGACAGATTCCATCTCGCCACTGGAAGCCAATCCAGCCAGCTTAGGAATCACGCTCTGGAGAGTCGAGAGGAGAGTAGCATCCTAAGGAGTGGGCAAGAAGTAGAAGTCAGATAATTAGTCTCAACCAAAATAGTCCATGTATGATCTTACCTTCTTAGCATCAAATCGCAACAGAGACGAAGTTCCGTACCAGCAAGCAGACAGCGGGTTCACAGCTTCGCTCAGCTCACATTTCTTGCCAGCGTTAGCAGCAGGATGCTCGCGGACAAGCACAGAATTGGCCATAGATGACGGGGGATCCGAGACGGTAAATGCAGTCTTTAGCCCTGCGAGCTGGGCTGTCTGTTCAATCTCGGCATCGGATAATCCCTCAACAAGCACAACCAGCTGCGAGGCATCAAGCTGCACGCCAGTCGACTGGCTATCAGCATCGCCAGCATAGACAGACGGTTCGCCAAACAGCGGCTTGGGCGCACGGCCAAAGGCATTGATAGCGGCAATTGCAGCCTCACGCGATGCCTCGTCGATGCCATCGCTCAAAAAGACGTTAGGCGTGTTGAGTCTCTGCTCCAGAATCAAGCGCGCTGTTTGCACGCTAACTGCCGGTGGCGCGTTCTGAGAGGCCAAGAGCGCAGCCGATGCTTGCTGTGGGTGTTGCTGCAAAATGTATGCCGGTGCTCCAGATAGCGCGGCAGAGGTTGTGCCTAAAAAGGCGACAAGAGCCGACATTGACGACCACATCGTGATGTGTATTTTTCGGTTGGTAGCGATGATTGGCGACGAAATTCAACGGATTGGTGACTCTGCAGGCTAGCTCGCAATGCCTCAGTGATGATTCGCGTTTAGAGGGACAAGAAAAAAAAGAAAAAGGAAGAGGTAAAAAACAAAAGACACAGCTATAGCCAAGATCGGACAGGAAAATCAAGGGCCAAAATAAATCGACAATCAGCTTCTCTGAGAAGAATTAAACAAAGAGCCTCGCTACTACTAGAATGCGGCTTTTCTTGGTGCTGAGCAGTTTGGGTGGGTCCCAATCTTTCTAGGGTTGTATACCCTTATTGGCTCTCTGTCTCGATTTCTTTGACTGCGCCACGAGCAACGATCACAACAGGTTCATGTTATTATTGCTTATTTTTCTTACACAGCCTCTATAGGTGCATTAATTCAAACAAACCATCGGCCCCTTCTAAGCAATTACAGATATAGTACAATCAACCAACACCAATAGCCATTTCATATGCCGCTAATGAGTCGGCCTAGACAGAGCTTCTGCGTAGTTGTAGATGGTAGGTCTCAAGCTGGGCTTCGGTAATCTTGCTTGGACTCTTCGCAAACATATCCTCGCCCTTCATATTCTTTGGGAACGGGATCACGTCCCTAATAGACGAGGTGTCGGTCAGCAGCGCAGATAGCCTGTCGAACCCAAAAGCAAAGCCGGCATGGGGCGGGCAGCCAGACTTGAGAGCATTCAACAGGTGAGAAAACTCAGCAATGCCCTCGGGCTTCATCTTGAGGATATCACGCATGACGAACTCCTGAATTTCGGCAACGTGAATACGCCGACTACCACCGCCAAGCTCGGTGCCATTAAGAACAAGGTCGTAGTGGTCCGCTTTGGCACGCAACGGCTCGGTGAATAGAAGCTCAAAGTCTTCTTCGGCCAGCGGCGCGGTAAACGGGTGGTGGGTTGATGAAAAGCCAGCTGTGCCGCCCTGGCCTGGGGCACTATCTTCTCGAGAAGGTGTGAACAATGGGAATTCTGTAACCCAAAGGAAGCAAAACGCATCAGGTTTTTTAATCAGGCCCTTTTCGACGGCTGAATTCCAAAGCATCGATCGGATTTCTCCCATAGCTGTTGAGCCGCCTTGGAACATCTTGTCCTCGCGAGCTTGAAACAAAACAACATCGCCTGGCTCAAGACTATTAAGCCCAGATTCGGGGCCAGCTTGAGTCTCAACAGCTTCCAGCCCACCAGGGCCAAAAGACGAGAATCCGCACATGGGAAGCCGAGGGCTGTGAACAATTGCCGTAGGTGCCCCTGCCTTGTTGTTTTTATATTCAGCGGGCAGGTTTTCCAAGAACTCGTAAACAAATTTGCGGACTTCCTCCTCCTCGCCGTTGTCAAACCGGACTACCCAAGCCTCGACAGCGGGATTCTCAAGATCCGATATCATGCTAGCAAAATCGCGACTAACAAGATGCTCAATCCGGGTGATCTAATGGATTGTCAGGAGGATATTTCTTTTTGTTGTGGGTGGTATCGTGTAGGCTTACTTTGTTAGGGATCCGTAGGTCAGGCTTGTCAACTCCATACCACTGCATGCACTCCTGGTACGTCAGTCGTGGGAATGCTTCGTCGGGCATCGACTGGATCTCAGTCGTTCTCTCAGTGTAGTCTGAGTCCTTGAATACAGGGATCATAGCACCCTCCATATCAGCCCTCACAAACCTCTGCCCCATCTCTTTCCACACACCACGAACCATGACCTCAATGTCAGACATGACATCGCTTCCCGTTGCAAAGGCCTTTTCCATATCAAACTGCGTGAACTCCGGCTGCCTATCTGAGCGCAAGTCCTCGTCGCGAAAGCATCGCGCGAACTGCCTGTAGCCACGCAATCCAGATGCCATCAGGACCTGTTTGTATTGCTGGGGGCTTTGTGGAAGGGCGTATGCCTTTCCTTTGGTACGTGTAGGCACGAGAAACTCGCGAGCGCCTTCTGGTGTAGACTTGAACAGTATGGGTGTCTCAATATCGGTATATCCAAGCTGGTCAGCTTGTCTTCCAAGCTCATTCTTGAGCCATGAGCGGAACTGCAGGCGGCGGCCATATTCGGGCTGGAAGCGCAGTTGTAAATGGCGAGACTGCGGGGGGAACTTCACCCCCTTGGATACAATTATGCTCTTGTCAAATGGATTCAGGCAGTGTATCGACTGCAGCTGCAGTTCTCTAGTGCCCGGCTTCCCGTTTGCACCCGCTTTAGAAACCAAGAGGCCAGTTACTGAGACAGCGCTGTAGGCGGGAATGCGCTTTAGCTCGACGTGGCAGTCAGTTCCCTTCCCGGAAACAAGCGACACTGACATCCCATGGCCGATGGTGAGATCTGCAAATGTCACTTTGGGGGTATCACGGCGTTTGCCAAGAAAGCCGCTGATAGTAACAGGCCGCTGTGTATCAGGCTTCAGTGTGTGGAGATCAGATTCCTTAGGCAGGTGAACTAGCAGCATTGTCAATAAGAATAAAAGCGCGGAGGTTTTTCCCACAGTATTACTTACAGAACGACTTGTACTCTGTCCGAAGATGCTGGCAAGATTCGCCTCCAATGGCCTTGTCAGGGCATGCTGCAGTAACAGAGATATATCTAACACTTGACTGCGTTACAGCAGGCAGTATAAGCCGTTTCGGTGATAGCAGGGCTACTGACCGCGAGCCTATGTGTAGAGCAGATCGACGCGGTATCATTTTCAGGCAAATCCTAAAGTCCCTAGGGATCTACAAGGGCTCCTCTGGATGATGAGCAAAGCTTTGTCAAACAGCCTACTGACGATGAGCTTTGTTAGCTATTAGGGTTAACATCAGCCTAGCATGCTGGCAGCTGGCCGGCAGCTGGCCCATAGTGGGGCAGCAAAACTCTTTTAAAAGCTTCGAGGCAATCGCGATCATTGTAAACTTTCTTTCTTCTTCTCTTCATCCCTTCCAATTCAAATAAATGTAAGCACTACCTTTACAGCACTCGGTGTTGCCTGCCATCTCATCATTGAGACACATTACTAACTCGCGACCTCTCTATAGATGATGAAAGCCTGGTGTAGTAGATGACAAGATCCCACATTCCAGATCTTCTGTAACCCTCCCTTCGGGGCTTCAGTGGTTTAAGCTGTGAAGGATGATGGGTATCGTGATATGTGCGTCCAGCACACCGACCTTGTTACTCATGGACGCGAAGAAAGGCAACTCTGATTCTCTTTGATAACGGAAGGTTTCCCAAGGTAGGCGAATATTAGTTTTGTTCCCGATGACCGCAGTCAAGTGGCTGTGGCTGTCACACTCTAAATATAAAGCCTCCTCTAGCCCCTCCCCTGTAGCATATGCCATGATTGCAATGCCGCAACACTGTGGCCACGGCAGACAGGATGGGGCTGGTAAAGGCGCATCAATCAATTGTAACGCTAGTCAATACAAAAATACCATCAAGAGCCATGCTGTGTAGAAAATATCGACCTTGACCGCCTTGACTGTCGGTGGCAGAAAAAGTTCGTGTATGTGTGCTGACATGAGTGTGGGGCTCGTCGGGGGGTGCCAAGGGAAATAAATATAGTGGCACAGCAACACCGACGCGAAGCCCAGCTGCCAAGTGAATGCAGATAGAAGCAAACTGGTAGCATAGGCACACGTTATGGAATAAACCGGTGCGTGGCGCAAAGGCCGTAAAAAGGCCATGACAAGGCGCCCGCTCACTGGCCAAAGAAAATTCGCTGCGCGCAGACGAAATAGTTCTGGAATGATGTCGTAATGGCGACAAGGGCCAGCTCCAGAGAGCAGGAATTTCATGTGTCGTTCATGTCATGTGCTAGTTTTATCTACTAGACAGCCTAGATGCTTTTAAGAAACCCTAACAACCAGCGAAGGCGAAATCCGTAGAAGGAGACTCGGCCTCTTGACGCGTGCCTACCCTATGCTTTGCATTTGCATAATGCTCTAGGCTTGTGCTGCTTAATTATCTAACCTTCCGCTACTCCGTGACCATGCCTGCATTTTTTCATCGTGAGTAACGAGACGAGGCTGAAGACGGCTTTTCTCTTCGTGTGCATCCTTACCTGTCTATCGCCCCAAATTCGACGAGATTCCCCAGTTGTCAAATTGAATCGCACAGTATCGCACTGCATCTTACTATCTTCTGCTATCCAGCAACGGGCCAAGGGGGTTTGCTTGGCTCCACGACTGCACCGCCCGTCCATGACTTAATGTCGTTAGGCTCAAATCGTTGCTGAGTTTTCCTAGCCAGCCAGCTATCATTTATTACGCCAAAAGCCCTGTCAAGATCTTATCAAACCCATTGTGCCATAATAGCCGGATCTACATACATTTTATCCTCCTCTTGTCTTTTGTGCTTAATACTCGAGACGGTTCATTGATCTTCTTTTCCTTTTCTATCGTACGTCCCAGTTCCTGCAAGATAAAACTTGCTTGTGTGCACGTTGGCGCAGTGCTTGTGCTTGTGCTCGCTATCTTATTATCTCTCTCGTTTGTCTCCCCTTCCACAGCTGTCCCCTCTTATTGGAATTGCTGCTTCCTTGTGACGCTGTCTTCTGCTACTGGTTTCGGCTGTGTCATATTTGGGTGCTCGATTTTGTCCTTGCATTTGCATTCTGCATGCTGCACTCTGCACTTCGCAGGGCTGGTGCTGTTTGCTGTGTAGCCTTTTTCCCTTTGGTTGCCTGTCCTTGTTCTGGCCTAACTTGCTGATCTGATTGTGACTTGACTCCCATTTCAGGATCCCAGCAAGCCCTTTTCACATAGCCTCTCTCCTCTTTGTCTCGTGTCGCTCAGCATAACAAGTTTGTCTAGCTTGGGGATAGGCATTTTCGCTTTCTCAATACGGCTTGCCTTGTTGATATCATACGCCCATCCATCGCAGCAACGTACCCAGTTTTCAAACAACAACAAAACCCCCAAGCCTCTCGTAATTGCATTCGTGCTGTTGTCCCTTTGCCTCTATTCTTGGCTTCTTCTTTCTTGTGAACCCAATCTCCGACCCTTCTCACTATATCCATACCCTGCGACGTACCAAGGGCGCTCGTTGTTTCCCGCATTCCACGTTATACGCCTCTGAAACGACCCCTGAACAGCCCTTTTTTGATACAAGCTAGTCGGTCCTAGCACTGCTGAGGTGTGAAGCTATAGTTAGTTTGTCGGTGTTGTAGGAAGAAAAATAGCTACAGGCGTACGCACACCAACTAAGCTTCCTGCTTCTATCCTGCATCACGATACATCGGTCCAGTTAGCCAGTGTTGTCTTTACCTCCAGCCCAAAACTGCTTCTTTTGCGATGGCTAGCTCTTTCGAAAAGGCCGTCAAGGGCGCTACCAAGATCAAGGTATGAATCACGCAATCCAAACATTGCAAACCGGCTGCCTTTCACTTGACATTGAAAGGTCCGATTTCTGCAAAAAGCTAACAAGCAACCTATGCAGGCAGCACCGCCCAAGACGAAATATATCGAACACATCATACGGGCAACATACTCCGGTGAAGCCGGCGTTGGCGAAGTCTTCCGGGCACTGACATTCCGCTTGCGCGAAACAACATGGACTGTCGTAATCAAGAGCTTGATCACAATCCACTTCATGATAAGAGAAGGCCAAGCTGATATGGCTTTGGCCTACCTGTCGCGCCACAGGAATATCCTCATCACTAGTCCCTATAATAATGGTAAGCTCTTGACGATTGCTTCTTCGCCATAGCCTTACACCGCATCCCTAACACTGTTGCTTAGGCCTCTCCCATGGTCGGACGATTAGCCAATACGCTCAATACATCTCTGAACGAGCACGATCGTTTCGCGAAACGAAGGTTGATTGGGTGCGGTGCAAAGAACCTCGCCTCGAGAAGCTCCCCGTTGACAAGGGACTCTTGCGTGAAACCGAGAGTGTGCAGGCTCAGCTTACCGCCCTGTTGGACTGCCAGGTCATGGACGATGAACACGACGAAATCAACATCACCATTTTCCGCCTCCTCATCTTGGATCTCTTGGCGCTTTTCCAGGCTGTCAATCTCGGCATGATTAACATTCTTGGTATGTTTTTAGAACTGTGCCATCACTGACTGCCCGGCCGATCTAACACATGATTTTGTTTAATAACAGGTAACTTTTTTGAAATGTCCAAGCCCGACGCCGAGCGTGCCCTCGCCATATACCGTCTTTTTGTCGAGCAAACTGATCTTGTTGTTGGATATCTCAGCGTCGCACGCCAATATGAACATTTCACCAGAGTTGAGGTTCCCAAGCTCAAGCATGCTCCTGTGCATCTTGGTCGCCAGCTTGAGGAGTATCTCAAAGATCCCGACTTTGAGATTCACCGCCGCCAGTACATTGCTGAACAGGCCAACAAGAAAAACAAAGCTAATAAAAGTGGCACAAACTCGGCCCCCTCGCGATCTCCCGAAACTAGCACGATCCCCGACTTTAATAGGCCAAAGACGTCTGCTGGCCCTGCAACTGCAAAGCCTGCTGCCCAACAAGCCCCAGTCCTACCCACGCAGAATTTGATTGATCTTTTCGATACTATCGAACAGAACCAGACAGTGCAAACCATTGCTCAGCCAAGTGTTAGTGGACCCCAGGTGCAGATTCCCACTGGCTTCCAGACACAACCCAATGGCTTCGTTCAGAATGGCATGATGTTCCAGCCTACTGGTGCGACCACAAACCAGTTCCAGACCCAGAATTTCGCAGCCCCTGCAAACATTCCCATGACTACTGGTGCTGGTTTTGGTGGCTTTACTTCCCAACCACAGACCCAGCTTCCACAAATGCCACAGGCCTACCAAACTACTGGAATGCAGGTGCTGCAAACTGGACCTCCTGCGTTTGGCCAGCAACTCCAACAGCAACAGGCAATGCAACTACAACAGCCAAATGTGCAGATGCAACAACAACCCCAACCTCTGGTGCCTATGGCCACTGGCACCAACCCCTTTAGACAATCTATGATGCCACCGCCACCTTCGAGCCCTAAATCTACAAACCCCTTCGCGCGCAATCAGCTTAACAGCCAGGCTATGAGTGGCGTGTCACTTAATGCCACTGGGGCTTCTGCTGGAGGCTTCGGAGGTGCGCTATCTCAACAAACGCCCATGGTTACCGGGACTAATCCATTTGCCAAGCCTGCTGGACTACTCGCTCCTCAGCAAACTGCGGCTCAAACAGGTTTGATGCCACAGGCTACGGGGAGCACTAACCCATTCAGACAGTCAATGATGCCGCAGTCTACAGGTTGGCACCAGCCGCAAGCTCCTATAGGAGGTGGCTTGGAACAGTTGGGCACCATTCCTGTGTTTCCCCGTCAAGGGCAGTAGCATGGTTAGTTATGATGAGCAGTGGCAAGATGGGCTGTCGCATATATATGGGGGATATGACATTTAGAGATGAGGGTGCGTTTACAAACAGTCGTCTCTGGAACTGGATGCTGGGCCGACTCTCCAACTTTGACCCAGATCTGTAGCACGAGGTACTTGATCATTTGAGGCTTGATCCCACTGTATACTTTTCTGGAGTGGATGCCGCTGTCTGTTCTGCTATATTTCCCTCTTTTTTGCTGTTTTTTTCTTCTTCTTTTCCTTTCCTTCGACCTTTTCTTCTTTTTTTCTTTTTAGCAGCGTTGGCGTTTCAATCTGGGTTTGTTTTAAGTTTGATTATCACGGGTTTCGATGAAGACTTAGAACTGCATTAATTCAAAGAACCTTTTATGTAGATCATTTTTTCACTCCGAGGCAATCTTGCTCCAAGGGAGGGTTCCTGTCTAGATTATGTAAAATATAAACAAACAAAACACCATAACTCCGTGTTTCATAAACATTAGACTAGTCATCACATGGCAAACAAACAAAAAAAGAATACGCCTTTTAAGAAGATGCAGTAGTGGCTGGGGCTTCCACTGCTTCCACCTCTGCCTCTGATTTCAAAATCTCAGCAGGCTGCTCTTCCTCAACAAAGACAGCAAGACCAGAAAAAGCCTCGAACATGGTGCGTTTGATGTAGTCATCGGCGTTGTATCCGCCGATACGGAACTCATCCTTGGCCCTGGCAGCGTTAATCCATTCGTTGTGGTACGCCTTGGGCTCGTGCATCCGGAAGCGCAGCGGATTGAGATCCAATCCTCCAAATGGATCGTACGGCTTCGATATGTCCTCAAAGTCGGGTCCACGGCGCTTCTTCTTGTCCTTGAGACCGCGGATAGATAAGGCCGAGGCCGTGCTGCCCGTGCCGCCGTGTGCCCCCACACCCACGTCCTTGCCGCGTTTCTTGAGCGCAATGCGATTAAGTGCCTCGGTGGCCTTGCCCATTTCACCATTAGCAATGGCGTTCAGCTGCTCCTCGCGTAGCTTGCGCTCGGCTGCCTTTTCAGCTTGGTCCTCCTGCTGAGCTTGCAGGCGCAGTTGGCGCGAGCGCTCTTGCTCGGCCTGCTGATTCTTGCGAGCGCGCTCTTCAGCTTCGCCACGGCGACGGCGGTTGGCTTCGATTTCGGCCTTGTGTGCATTCTCCCACTCTATCAGCTCACCCTCAGCTTTGATGCGGGCGGCTTCGACGCCAGAGACCATGTCGGCAGTTAGATCTTCAACACGCTCGAGGTAGTCATTAAAGTCGCGCAAGGTTTCAAAGTCACCTTCGCCTTTGTTAAAGATGGCGGCGACACGCTTGCGGATGTCACACTCGCGTTCTATGGTGAGGTCGTTGAACCATGGTTGGCGAAAGCCCTTGCGGCGGAGGGTCTTGTTGCAGCCAGCATATGGACATTGGTTGGGACCCTCGTTGAAGATGCGGTTGACACAGTTGGCACACATAGGGTGGTAGCATTCTGGGTTGATGAGGAACTCGAGGTCACGGTTTAGGTACCGGCTGGTCTTGCAGACTGGGCAGATGTCTTCGGCTGGATTTTCGCTGCTTAAACTAGGCAAGGAGCTTGTATTCCCGCTCGTCATGCGGAGGGCCGCATTTGTGGATTTTCGAGACATTATCGGGTAAGTTCGAGTGTGGTTAGGGGAGCTGAAGGGCTGGAACTTGTTAAACCACCACCGTAGCTGAAGCACTTTGATGTCTCCTTATACATTGCATTACAGTCAGTGAGCTTTATCGATAAGTAGCAATCTGCAAGGCTGACAAACGTAAAGCTCAGGCCATGTGAGTGGCGAGAAACTCGCAGGGATAGCCCCACCCCTACTCCACTGCTACAAACGTCTCAGCCTTACCATGACGTCTCTTTTGCAGCTTAGGCCTTGATTTGACGCAAACATTCTGCAAATTGCTAACCAACCATACAACTCCAACTACCATCATGTCTGATAACGGTGGGTTACTGTTCCCAGCGCTATGGCGTGCTTCATAATAGTGTATTTGCGTCATCCCTGACAGCCTTTTAATGCTGTATAGAGCCTACTCCCGCTGAACAAGCTGCTGCTCGTGCCCAAGAGGCTGCCGAGCAGGCTGCCCTACCCTACAAATGGACGCAGACCATCGGCGATCTTGACGTCAGCTTCACTGTGCCTGGAAACCTGAAGGGGCGCGATGTGGTTGTGGATATCCAAAAGCTCAAGCTTGTAGCCGGTATCAAGGGCCAAGAGCCTGTAATTAGTGTTAGTTCCCCGCAGCAGGCTCTCCTTGGAATATAATCATCGCGTACGTCCTAACTAACATCTTGTACAGGGTGACCTTCCACATGCTATTCTTGTCGATGACTCTACCTGGACGCTCAGCCCTGCGCCAGACGGCACAAAGACTCTTGAAATCCACCTGGACAAGCAGAACAAGATGCAATGGTGGCCGCACGTCATCACATCGGCGCCTAAGATCGACGTTAGCAAAATCACGCCCGAGAACTCTAAGCTATCGGATCTAGATGGCCAGACCCGCTCTATGGTCGAAAAGATGATGTACGACCAGCGTCAGAAGGAGATGAATCTTCCAACTTCGGATGAGCAGCGCAAGTTGGATATCCTCAAGAAATTCCAGTCTCAGCATCCCGAGATGGACTTCTCAAAGGCCAAGATGAACTAGGCTAAGATGGAGCGGCAATAGTAAACCATAGTCTGTTTCTTCCCAAAACAAAGTCTATAATTATAATGAATGACACATAGATGCATAGTTCGCATTAGTAGCATACCAAAACGTAACAAAAACGTTGACAACGCAACATAGCACACATCCAAGTTTTTAATGTTTTTAGATTTGACATATATTAGTTATCTGTATGCCCTGAGGGGGTGCTGACTTTTACTGTCAAATGCCAAACATCTTCTACTGCTTTGAAAGCCTAGCAGCCTTAAACCTGCTTACGCGTTTCGTTGTCTCGTGCTCCTCTACCCGCTGGACAGGTAGCTCCTCTTGTACGAGGAACCCGCCATGTTGCTGTATGATGTTCTTTCTGCGCTTGTGGTACTCATCGGAAACTTCTTGTTGCAACGTAAGCCCATCGAATTCATCGTTAATGATAACCTTTTCGCTAGCCGGAGTTGGTTTCTCCACCACTGCAGCTGCTAAGGTCTGGCCCTGGGGCGGCGTCGGCGCTGCAGCACTGCCTGAGATTTTGTTCCCATCTAGAGAGAAGGCCGAAGGAATGGCATCGGGTGTCATAGCAGGGGTAGAAAGAGTTTGTGTCTCGGCCATAGCCTTCTTGAAGCGTGAAGCCTTCTTGTTGGCTTTCTTGCGGCGGTTTTTTGAAGAAGATTTACGCTCAACAATGTCACCTATAGTATCTGGGAGATCGTCGTCGGTCACCTTGGGCAGCTTGGCACGACGGGGGGTAGGTTTACCACCGGGCTTTTGAGGTGCAATGTCTAGCATCTCGGCAAACCGAACAGACTTCTTTGCGGATTTTGGCTCGGCCTCAAGGTTGACAGAATCAGCTCCACCACCGCTCGGTCCAGTTGCCTTGTTGGCGTTAGTTTTCTTAAGGCTGGACTCAATAGCAGGGGAGTCTGGGGGGTTTTTGACGGGTGTAGCAGGAGAAGCGGAAGCAGCGGAGGAAACAGCAAGCGGCTTGTCTTGTGTCTGTACTACGATGCGACCAATCCCCTCCTTTTCAGGTCCCTCCTCTTCATCGTCAGACTGGGCGGCAATCCTTTTTTCTAATTGTCGTGAAAAGCGACTTTGGAAGCCGAGCTTCTTTTCCAGCTCAAGCATATGCTGGCGATAATCGTCTGTTATAACACTATACTTGGACTTGCCAAACTCGTCGGACTCGTCGGACTCATACTCCTCATCCTCGGTGCCCCAGTCGTCATCCTCTCCATCCTCAATAAACATCTCTGCGACGACTGCGCCAACTTCGCCCAGACCGTATGTTAACATGTCTCTCCGCATTTGGGCATCGTCCTCAGATTCATTCTCAGGAATCACGGGCTCTTTTTTAGAGATTTCCTCTTGCGCCTTAGCTGAGTCCATGATGTTTTGCACACGCTGAGCAGCCCGGGGCAGGGGCGTTGAGACCTCTGACTTTGGTATAGATCTGGCATTTTCAGTGCTCGCTGCTGCAGTTTGTGGGGGTGGGGGCTTTGCTCGGGCAGTCGGTTTCTCCGAATCTTTCTCAGTTGCTTTTAGCTGAGGGGAAGGAGATTCACTTGAAGGGCTAGCGGAAATAATACCCTGAAGTGCCTGTTTCTTGGTAATGTTCGACTTGAGAGATTCTTTAGCAGAGCCGGGACTGGAGCCGCCTTCATTGGTGTCGCCGTCTAACATAGGAAGACCTTTTACCCCAGCTTTCTCTAAAAGCTCGCGGATCTGATTGGAGTTATCACCAGGTTTGGCTAGCCGGTAGGAAATAACATTGTCATCATCGTCTAGTTCCTCGATAATGTCTGTAAAGGATTGTCCATCCTCGTCTGTTCCATCAGGGTTCATGATAACAGTCGTTGCAGCCAACTTATTCTCCGTCGACTCAAGGCCACGTTTTAGAGAGGCAACATTTTTAGAGCCAGTGTCTATTCTCCCATCAAGCACGCTGATTATCTGGGCGTGTGTCTTGGGTTTAGCGTTGCTTCCAAATATGACGTCGAGTTCCTTGGCAGTAACGATGCTGCTTTCGAATTTTTGCTTGACTGCAAGAATGGCGGTTTGCGACTGGCGTGCGTCTTCAGGGATAGCATCGACCTCTTCTTTAAGTGTCTCGTAGTCGGCATCCCATGTTTGCCAATATCCCAGAGACTGGCGTAGCTGAGAAGCCTGGTCCTCAAGTCTCTGCCGCTGACGCTCTAGGTCTAGAAAGCTGTCTCTAACTGTATCCATAGCTGAAATAGGGGGTAAAATAGAAATAAAAAATTAACAAGATGACAGGTGAGCGGCTTCACAATTTTTCACATGCCAAGATCATCGAATCAACCAAACTTTGATGTTGTCAACGTCGATCATAGTTCAGCCAATGTTTGTCCGAGAACAAGAGATGAAGATTCTACGGCCCATTGTACGGGTGCCATGTAGCCATAGCCATGCTTAACAAGAATAGCCCTGTCAATAATGGCATGACTGCCATTTAACCCTACGATTAACCCCAACATTAGTGCCTTGAAATTCACAGGTTCTGTCTTACAAAAACGGCTCTATGCACGTCTCCGCTTAGTGCTTATCAACTGATCTTTATCAGGCCAATAGCGGCTCGGAAGTGCCCGTAAATGTGGGGCCTGATGGAAAAAAAAAATTAACATGGTCCATGATAAAACTTCACTGTCTCTCGCCTTCTTCTTTTTTCCTCCTTCCTTTCCTCTTTGCTCTTCTTCTCTTCTACGGGAAGAAGAGACATACAAATCCTCTACCACGATCGACGACGCCGGCCTTTGCTTATCTTTGTTTGTTTTCATCGTCTGCTGTTCTGTTCGTGGATAGCACAATTTGTCGTTTCTTCGACCTCATCAGCCACAGCTTCGCACCTCAGCCGCCTTTTCTTTATAAACAAGAAAGAGTGCCTTGTCTTTCCTTCATTTGAATCATGTCTGCCCAGGTTCTTGACTACACCACTGCCGTGAAGGCTTTGGAAGAGTACCCTGAGCGCGATGGTCTGGACATCAACGAGCTTATGGACGCCAAGAAGCACGGCGGTCTGACTTACAATGACTTTCTGCTGCTTCCTGGTTACATTGGCTTCCCCGCCTCGGCTGTTACTCTGGACTCGCCTATTACCAAGCGCATCACCCTGAAGACCCCCTTCGTCTCCTCACCCATGGATACTGTCACTGAGCATGACATGGCAATCCACATGGCTCTGCAGGGCGGTGTTGGTGTCATTCACCACAACTGTTCGGCTGATGCCCAGGCCGACATGGTGCGCAAGGTTAAGCGTTACGAGAATGGCTTCATCCAGGATCCTGTCGTCATCAGCCGTGAGACCACTGTTGAGGAGGCTAGACAGCTGAAGGAGAAGTGGGGTTTTGGCGGTTTCCCCGTTACTGGTAAGTCATACACTTTAATGCTCACCCCCGTGCTTTCAATGCCTCTTATTTCCCACTCGACTATGATGAAACAACCTAAAATATATAACTTTCGTTCCACTGAAGACGACATTAATTTGTCATGTGGATAACATATACTCTGATTCGTTACCTTTTGCAAACTCTATTCCAGCATGAAACCCCTCATCATTTAGCTACTAACCATGGCTTCTGTGATTTCTAGAGACTGGAAAGCTTGGCTCTAAGCTGCTCGGCATTGTCACCAACCGTGACATTCAGTTTGAATTTGACAATGACACTCCCGTCGCTAAGGTCATGACTACTAACCTAATCACTGCTCGTTTGGGTGTCACCCTCCTCGAGGCTAACAAAATTCTGGCCGAGTCT
This sequence comes from Ceratocystis ficicola, assembly GCA_038407015.1. NCBI lineage: Eukaryota > Fungi > Ascomycota > Sordariomycetes > Microascales > Ceratocystidaceae > Ceratocystis > Ceratocystis ficicola. Next base: position 15,918 of record JAZBQP010000098.1, on the reverse strand, counting down.
AAGAAGGGCAAGTTGCCCATTGTTGATGAGAACGGCAACCTGGTCTCCATGATCTCGCGCTCAGATCTGACCAAGAACCAGCACTTCCCCCTGGCCTCTAAGACTGCTGACACCAAGCAGCTCATCTGTGCTGCCGCCATTGGCACCCGCCCTGAGGACAAGATCCGTCTGCAGAAGCTTGTTGACGCTGGCCTAGACATTGTTATTCTTGACAGTTCTCAGGGTAACAGCATGTACCAAATTGAGATGATCAAGTGGTGCAAGGCCACATTCCCTAACCTGGATGTGATTGGCGGAAACGTCGTCACCCGCGAACAGGCAGCTTCTCTGATCGCTGCTGGTGTTGATGGTCTGCGTATTGGTATGGGCTCTGGCTCTGCCTGCATTACTCAGGAAGTTATGGCTGTCGGTCGCCCTCAGGCTGCTGCTGTCCACTCCGTCAGCAGCTTTGCTGCCCGCTTTGGCGTCCCCTGCGTTGCTGATGGTGGTATCCAGAATGTGGGCCACATTGTCAAGGGTCTATCTCTGGGTGCCACGACTGTGATGATGGGTGGTCTGCTAGCCGGTACTACCGAGTCTCCTGGTACCTCTTTCGTTTCCCGCGAGGGAAAGCTCGTGAAGGCGTACCGTGGCATGGGCTCCATTGACGCTATGCAGGATAAGAAGGCTGGTGGCGGTGGCAAGGACAGCCAGAAGAGCAATGCCGGCACTGCCCGCTACTTCTCTGAGGGCGATAGCGTCCTGGTTGCCCAGGGTGTTACGGGCTCTGTTGCCCATCGGGGGTATGTTATCCTCCTCTCCAACAATTTCAAGTGAGAAGCCTTTCGTACATGATTGCTAACCGTTGATTTTCATAGTCCTATTTCCAAGTTTGTTCCGTACCTGGCGGCTGGCCTCAAGCACTCTATGCAGGATGCCGGCATTACCTCTCTAAGCGACCTGCGTTCCGGTGTTGCTTCTGGTCTTGTCCGCTTTGAGCTTCGGTCAACCTCGGCCCAGGTTGAGGGCAACGTCAACATGGAATCATACGAGAAGAAGCTGTACGCTTAAAGTATGAAGGAAGAAGAAAGAAAAAAAAAAAAAGGAAATTACACAAGACTCAACATGAAGAAGAAGTCTTTACGGGTTACGAAAAAAGGGAATTAGAGATGAGAGGGGTGCAGGGCTGTTTTTTTTTTATATATTTATTTTTTTTCTTGGGGTTCTAAGCAGTACATAGAACAAGATTAAGTACAAGAATGTCTACTTGTACCAGAACACTCTCGTTTTTGTTTTGATAGGGTTTAGGCGTTGTTTTCTTTTAACGGCCTTCGTTTTTCTCATTCTCTGTCTGGTCATGAATAAAAAGCAACAGAGCTTGCAGGAGAAGTCATGTCAAAAAATATCTACGACTATTGGTCGCGTCTAGCTTTTGTTTTCACTGCTCAGGGCCGATATAAAACAAAGAATGTTATTATTAGATATCTTAATAGCGAAAAAAAAAGAGAAAAAACTACAAGCATAACTAAGTCCGCGCCTTTTCTTTACCGTAAGCAACAAACAAACTATTTTGGGGTCCAAAGCAAGAAAGCCTAATAGTAATGGCACAACAAGAATGAAGTGGCAAGAAATGACAACACAATCGACATCAACAAAAGCAATAGCAAACATGCCTACCTTTCTTCTTCACTAATTACTACGCCTGTCTCTGCCTCTGTGACAGGCGCAGGCGTTAACGACGATGCCAAGGATGAAGACGAGGCATTGGTCTTGTAATCAACACGTTCACTGCTGCCATTAGCCAAAAGTGGTGTTTTGGAGGTTGGTTCGGCATAGATCGCTTCATAGTCCTCGTCATCCTCAATAGCGTTTTCGCTATCATCGACGCTGCTATTGTCATTTTCCTCATCCGCCAAGGCTGAGGGCCCCTCGCCGTCCTCAAGCATCCACGAGGGAATGATGACGGCAATAGAAACGAGGGTCAAGAACCACCAGGGCGCGATGATGTAACCAGCGACTACACCCTGCGAAAAGATCCAGCCGGTAATAGCAGGCCCAACGGCACGGCCAATGGCACTAACAGTAGTGGCAACGCCGTTCAGAGTACCCAGAATACGTACGGAGCTGGCTGAGTTGGTTAGAAGAATAATCACGCACGGAAAGGCGAGGATGATGCCGAAAGCCTTAAGCGACATCACAGCTAATAGAGCCCCAGTTCGGATAGTGGGATCAGAGATGAGGACAGTAAATGGGGTGAGGAAATAAGCGAGAGGCATGACGAATACTAAATGGACAGGAGAGGTTAGGATGAGGTAAGCGCCTAGGAGCAGGAAAACCAAGAACAAGTAAATATAGCATACCACATGTACGGAAGCAGTTCCGCACCCCGATATATTTACACAGAGGTGGGAAGATGATGAACTGAACAAGACTGCACATGAGCCCATATATGGTAAACACGGTACCAATCTTATCAGACTCCCATCCAAAGCCACCAATAAATTTAAAGGGCAATTGGGTCTCAGGACCCGTGTGGTCATCAACAGCCATGTTCAGAAACACGGGGATGATCTGGTCATAGGCCATTGAATGCACAGCTAGGCCCATGTAGGCGATTAGAGCGATAGTTGATTGGCGTGTGAAACACTCCGTGATACCGGCCTTAGGGGGCGACCGGCGGCGGGGTTTGGTGAGTACACGGGACGGGATAAGTGGGGCAGTGGCCTCGCCATCGACAAACGATGCGCGGCGAAAAGCGCCATTGCTTCCGCGAAGACCAAGACTGTTGGTCAGGCGTTTGCCAATCAAAATGCCCCAATCGTCTTGGTGGCGCTTATGGTCGAGGGTCTCCTTGAGGAACAAGACACCGGTAGCAATGGAAATGAGGAAGAAAGCAGCTGCAATCAGGTTTGGCAGAGCAAAGGGGTAATTTTGCAGAAGCTTGCTGTGACCAAAGAAATCAGGGAAGCGCTGGGCGGGCTTGGCGAAGAAGCCACCGAAGGCCGGGCCAAAGATGGAGCCGATACTCCACACAAGGGGCATGATGGAGAAGGCGCGGGGCTGGAGTTCTTTTTCAGTGACCATCTCGGCAACCATGGTGCGGATAATGCCGACTAGAGAGGGGGGGAGGGAGGGACTAAGTTAGAAGCAAAACGGTCCTACAATGTGGGAAAGGTGGGGAGGGAGACTCACTGTTGCCATTGCTAGCGCCTTGAATGAAGCGGATGGCAATGGCAGTTTTCAAATCAGTAGCGAACCCCCAAACAAGGAAGCAAAGCATGGAAAACACCAGGCCCATTAGAATGGTCGGTTTGCGACCCCAGCGATCCGATGCCTGGCCCCAAGCAACTGCTGTCAAGGACTGAGAAACGGCAAACGTGCCAGTGATAATGCCGGCCCACTTAGCAACATCATGCTTAGGAATGCCAAAGGACTGGATCATTTCTGGCAAGTAAGGGAAGATGGACATAAGGGCCACTGGTTCGCAGAAGCGGGCAATGGCTAGGGGGGGGGGGGGGGGGGGGGGGCGGCGGGTTAGCAAGTTTAGATGGTGACTAAGGCACCCTGCAGGAAGCCCGGCGGTTGGCGGGCGGCGGCTTCAAGAGGTTTGCCAGCTGATGCCCGGGCAGCTTGGCCTTTTTCGGCCCGGGTCCGGGCGACGGGGGCGGCGCCATAATAACAGTAAATGAAGCTGTACAAAAAAGGATACTCGATGCGATGAGCAAGAAGGTAAAAATGAGGCAAGGCGATACGCAGTTAGCGGACGCCCTTGTGGTTGTTGGTTTGTTGGTATGTGAGAGAAAGACAGACGGGGAAAAAATAACGGAATAAAAATAAAAATAAAAATAAAACAAGAAACTACACCAAACGGACAGCCATGAAAAAATTTCGCTTCCCAAGTCCAGCTAGTCCCTTCTGTGTTTCCTACCCAAGAAGGAGGGAGGCCAACAATAACACGCCAGGAAGGAGCAGCTCTGAAGAAGAATGAACAAGGAAGGAGGGAAAGAAAAGTTGAAAAGCAAATCAAATCATGGGACAAGAAGAAAAATAAAGGAGGAATCGACCCCCGAAATGAGGAAGGAGCCGCGCTGAAGAGGTAAAGACTATCAAAGCACACAAGGCAACAACCTCAAAAAAGACAGGCCAAGGTTTGATGCCACACGCAGGCTCGGCTCAAAGCACAACTGAATATTATTTTTGAGATTTTCCCTTTCTTCCTCTTGCAAAGTCAAACTTGTCAAGGATTAGCAACAGGTGACCCGAAACCAAAACGCGAGAGAACAACACCTTCCCTCCCTCTCCTCCTGCCACTCCTAGCCCCGTCAAAAGCCGCAGCTCTTCCTCCTCCCCTCCCAATGCTACCGCACAGTGTCCACAAAACTGTGTTGCAGCGACCAAGAAAGATCCGGCTTCGGCGCTACGAAACACAACCATGGCTTACCGGGCTTTCTCATTTTCGTTCCTTGTTCCCTGGACCATACTGCAGCTGAGCACAAGAGCCGTGCGAAAGCGCAGACACGGACACGGTACGAGCATTGGGGAGTTGGTTCTCAACCCTCTTTGCTTACCTACAGTGCAACACAAGTCGCAAGGCCGTGTAGCAGGATCGTGTAGTGTAATCCACACAATTCAAGCTATACATGCACGTACTTTTGGGCCGCAGGCTCGTCGCAGAGTGGCGGGTCTTTTCTACAAGACTTGGCTGCGAGCGTCTGACGTCTGGGCGTGCCAGCTGTCATCAGCTGTCAGCCTACTGGCGGTAGACCTCTCATCCTCTTATAGTGGCCTTATCGCGATAATAAGCGGATGCTCGTGGCAACCGCTTTCAGTAAGAAAGGATGTCTTTGTCGAGGCTCTCCCGTTCTCTACACCTATTGTGCGAGCGGCCCATTAACGCATTTCCTGCTGCACATGCCACATTCCATTATCTCTCATCGCATGGTTTCCTCAACGGTGCCACTACTCCACCCTTTGACACAGCAGCTCTAACCTGAGATACAAACTTAACTGGGCCCCATGACGTCAGAGAGCACACCACTGCTTGGTCGTCCACATGCCACGGCTACAGGACGACCCCGCCGCTCTCGACAGCTTTCGGGCTGTGCGATTTTCATACGCTGGGTAATGATCGGCTGCGGCTCGATGCTCCTCACAGCCGGCCTAGTCCTGGTCGTACTCAGTCTGCTACTTGCGGCTCCCTACGGCCCTGACCACGTTTCAGTTGTTGATACCGTCAAGTCAGGTCTCCGCAACAATAACGCCCACAGTATCCCGTATCATGAGCTCCAAGACATTCTTATAAACACGCCCTCGGCAGAGCGTAGCGAGGAGTGGAGCCGATATTATACGGATGGCCCGCACTTGGCCGGCAAGAACCTAAGTCAGGTAAGACAGGAGGACTCTTAGAGCTACAGCGCCCGCAGTACTAACACCAGCTTTTACAGGCGGTCTGGACCCGGGATAAGTGGCAGAAATGGGGCTTGGATTCCAGGATCGTCAGTTACAATGTCTACATCAACTATCCTGAAGACCACAGTTTAGTCATGTACACCAAAACCACCAACAAAACAGCCTCCACCGAGCGCTGGAAGGTAGCCTACAAAGCCTCCCTAGAAGAAGATGTGATACCCGAGGATCCGTCAACGGCACGTCCAGATCGCATCCCCACTTTCCATGGATACTCGGCCAGTGGAAATGTCACAGGCCAGTTCGTATACGTGAACTACGGCACATACCTTGACTTTGAGGACTTGATCAAGGCTGGCATCGACCTCGAGGGCAAGATTGCCCTGGTGCGGTATGGCGGCATCTTCCGCGGCCTCAAAGTCAAACGTGCACAAGAATTAGGCATGATTGGCGTGGTCATGTTCACGGATCCGGGCGGCGATGGTGAAGTGACCAAGGAGAATGGTTATGAGGAATATCCCATCGGGCCAGCCCGGAACCCGTCGAGCGTGCAGAGGGGAAGCACGCAGTTTCTGAGCATTCAGCCTGGCGACCCGTAAGTAAAACCCAAGGGGCCTTAGGGATCTTGGGCCCTTACTTTCTCTAATGCAGCACTAACCCATACCCAATCTCTTCAGTACCACCCCAGGCTATCCCTCCAAGCCTGGTGCCCCCAGACAGCCCGTTGACAAAGCAATTCCCTCAATCCCATCCCTTCCAATCTCTTTCAGAGACGCCCTTCCAATCCTCAAGGCACTCAACGGCCACGGTCCTGCGGCCAGCGACTTCAACTCCGCCTGGAACCGGAACCTTGGCCTCTCCTATCTCGGTGTCAAGTACAACATCGGCCCCTCACCCCAGGATACGGTACTTAACCTATACAACAAACAAAAATACGTCACTACTCCGCTCTGGAACGTCATTGGAGTCATCAACGGCACAATACCCGATGAAGTTGTCGTCATCGGCAATCACCGCGATGCTTGGATCGTTGGCGGCGCTGTTGACCCTAACAGTGGCTCGGCAGTGCTCAACGAAGTTATCCGAAGCATTGGGGTTGCACGTGCTGCCGGCTGGAAACCTACGCGCACTATTGTCTTTGCCTCATGGGATGGCGAAGAGTATGGCCTTATCGGCAGCACTGAGTGGGTTGAGGAGTATCTTCCCTGGTTGCATGTCGCCAGCGTCGCTTACGTCAACATTGATATGGGCGTTGGTGGTCCGCACTTTGGTGCTTCCGCTGCGCCTCTTCTACATGAAATATTACGCAATGCAACGGCCTCGGTTGCCTCACCGAATCAGACTGTGCCGGGCCAGACAGTTGCCGACGTGTGGGACGGGCGCATTAAGACAATGGGTAGTGGCTCTGACTTCACTGCGTTCCAGGATTTTGCAGGTGTCCCGTCTCTTGACATGAGTTTTAGTGATGATACTCACAGTGCTGCCTATCACTACCACAGCAACTATGACAGCTTTGACTGGGAAAAGAATTTTGGAGATCCCAGCTTCCTCTATCATCGCACCATGGCTCAAATAGCAGGCGTCGTAGTCGCCCAGCTAACAGATCTTCCAGTAATACAATTCAATGCGACGCAGTATGCCGACCAGCTGTCTCTTTACCTAGACTCAATTGAATCCAAATTCGCTGTAACAGCCTCCCATTCATTTACTGGCCTTGCCCACAGCCTGGGCCTGACCGATGACGATATACACTTTGAACAGCGATCTGTCGCCAGCGGTACTAGCCAAGCGACGGGCAGCCTAGAAATGTTCAAGCCGCACTTCCAGCAGCTGCGCGAGACGCTTGCAGAACTACGCACAGCCTGTGTGGAGCTTGACAACGACCGGGCATTTGTCACTAATGAGCTTGCGGCGCACATTCCGTGGTGGAGGTTCTGGCGCTTGGCCCAGCTAGTTGTGGTCATGAGGCGGACAAACCACCGATACAAGACCTTTGAGCGGTCGTTCCTTTATGACAAGGGATTAGACGGTCGGAGCTGGTTCAAGCATGTAGTGTTTGCGCCAGGGCGGTGGACGGGATACTCGGGCGGTAAGATCACCCTATTCGTTTCCTATTTTCTCCGGCGCTCGTTAAGACCATACTGACATTTCGCGCGTCCGCCTATTTCATCTAGCTGTATTCCCAGGCCTGGTCGAGAGCATTGATGACAACAACTTTGCGAATGCTGTGAAATGGGCCAACATCATCAACGACTGCCTCAAGAAAGCAGCAGAGGGGGCTCGGGCTACGTATGTGCCCCGGTTTGATCATGGCCTTTTCAACGTTGGGTCAGTGTTTTGATGCCATTGAAAAGTAAACGGGCCAAAGCTATCACGTCAGCCTCAATGTATTATATCATCTCCATGCTATAAATTGTACCAGTCAGTCCCAAATCTAATCAACAAGTAACCAAAAGCGCAGTCCAAAACGCGATAAATAGAGGGAAAACCCCCCAAAGAAGTTATTGTCTTCACCATTCAAGATGACGGCTATGTGTGTTTGCGAATCAAAAGACTAAGGGAATAAATAGGGGGAAAAGTATAGCAGAAGAAGAAAAAGTAAGATCACAAGACAACATAAAACACCATCACCACCAAGAATAAAAGAAAAAGAAAAAAGAGATGCTGCAACGTGCTTTCCCAACAATTAAAGCAGGAAGAAAAAAGAAAAGGGTAAAAAAAGAAAAAAAAAAAAGCAAGAAAATGAGGCATATAACCTAGAAGCGCAAAGCAAAAGAAAGCAAAAAAAGGAATAATCCGTCAAGTAGCACACGTCAACATCAGGATTATCATGAAAACTCATTGTCATCATCGCCGGCTGGACCAAATGCGTTGAACCATTCCTTTCATCACACGTGCAACTCTGAACATGGTCTATCTTGTGAGAAGCATCCATCCATGCTTCTTCCCTCATATCTTGACCATTGTTACCGTTGGTTAGGGCCACGGTTGTCCGTCCGTTATCTTGGTTGGAAAAAAAAAATAATAAAAAAAGAAAAAGGGCCATATTTCAGGAACTTAAACCCCAGAACGCCGTTTCTATCTAGCATCGCCCTGCTGCCAAACGACTGTCCAAGGCAGCCAGGGGACGGCCAGATTTGATACACCGCTATGACTAGCGCCAACAAGTTACTCTCTAGTCATCTTGACAGCCAGTGGCGCAGCACACCATCGATTCTTCGACAATCATTGCCCCAGGCAAGGCTAGCCAGCCAAGTCTAGGTGCTGGGTGGTGATCAATGGAGTACGGCAGCCGAATCAAACAAGACACTTTTGCTTACATCTCGGGGGGGGGCGGGGTTGTCTTTCGCAAGATGGCGGAGAACAACAAGCTTCTCAACACACCAAGAGGCCAGTCATGGCATAGCGTACAGTGCAAGGGATGGGAAAAAGAAAAAAAGAAAAAGCTATGCCTGGCAGTCATTGGCCGCCCTTTGCCTATCATACCTTGAGTTCTTCATCGTGCCCATAGCCATTGCTATAGCCGTTGCTCATCTTGGACATGGGCATGCGGCCATAAGAGGGTTCAACGGACTCTCGTGGGGAGGCCACCGGGCTGTATGTAGAGGAGGTTTCGCTCGAAGGACGGCCGAGGCCGGCAAAGGGAGGAGGGGGAGGTAGGTTGTTGACCCCATAGTTGTCGGCCTGGGTGTGATGGATGTCATATCCGCTTTGACTTGACGTCTGTCTATCAGGCGAGAAATACCCACTGGAATCGATCGGTGTCATGATTCCATCTTCGTATTCATCCAGTTCCCCAGGCGGGGTAGGGCGGACGCGAGCCACCTTGACAAGCTCGAGAACTGCGAGACTGAGGTTGCCGACAGCAGCATCCAGGACTGAGACGGGCGTAAGGCCAGCCGAGGACCCAACTGATTTAGATGCCGTGATGAAGTTGTTTGCAGAGCCCGCCACCTTGGCCTTCAGGGTTCCAAGCTGCTGGCCCAGCTGCTCGTTGATGGGTTTGGTGGTGTCGACGTCCTTGGTCATGCGGCGGACATTGGATACAACCATCTTCATCGAGTCGTTAACCTTTTCAAAATCGTTGCTGTGAGAGAAGCGCATGATGTCATCAATAGACATTTGAAACCTCGTGACGTGGATATCTCGGATGATGCCATTGTCGTCAACAAGACCCTGCTCACGCAGCTGTTTCGAGATATCATTCACCATAGGAAGGCCATTTGATGATGCACGAAGGTCTTGGCTTTGGGCCTTGGCCATTGCAAAGCGAGACTGCCACTCCCGAACTTCATTTTGGAGCTGCTCGTTGCTCTTTTCCATGGCCTGAATGCGTTCGTATGAGCTGTCACTCTGCTTGGATAGCATCCGCATTTCTTGCAAGGATTCGCGTGCCTGGGCCCGGACTTCCTCGATCATGGCGGCCTGTTGCTGGAGCTCAGCCCTGAGCTCGTCATTTTCGCGCTGGAGCTCGGGGCTGGCCTGGCTACGGGAGGCTTGTGCGCCAGCCTCGATCTGATCCCGGAGAGTCCTCACTTCCTCCTCGTGATCGCGCCGTATCTGTTCAATGTCTTCCTGCAATCTGGAATTAAGACTTTGTGCCGCGGCAAGCTTGTCTTCCAGATCCAATCGCATGTCTGACCATTCCTTTTTCTCTAAATTTGCCGCTGTTGACCGCGATCGTTCTCCATCAAGGGTGTTTTTGAGTTCTTCGTCCTTCTTTCGCGTCTCAGCAGTTAAAGTCTCGATTTGCGCCTTGAGATCCTCAACTTGTAATTGATAGTCTTCAATGATTTTCTTATCCTCCTATCTCAATCCTGGTTAGCAATTTGTGGTTTGTGACTCTCTCGGCATGGTGCGAGGGGGTATTGGTTTTATTTACCTCTGATCCTTCATTTCCATCGTCGTCCTCCTCTACCATAGTGCTCTTGTTAGGGACGATGGTGTTACTCTGGAACTGCTTGGGCATTGGCCGAGGGAATTCGCCTTCAGGGAGCCTGGGTGAGGGAGGGATTCCGTACGGGTCGCCAGGCGGCCCGCCACGCACGGAGCTGGCATCTGAGGGTCTTCTCATGCGACTTTGGCTGCGAGGATAAGCGCCGCTGACCGGCGTCCCAGTTCGGCTAGGGGGGCCGCGGTTTGAGAGGGGGCTTCCGATCCGGGGCGGGAAATCGCCCTCGATAAAGCGAGGGAATCGCTTTTCCAGCTCATTGAAGACATCGATGGCAAGGTTTAGAAAGCGGGGAGGCCCGATGGAAGACAGTGTTTGGCGAGCATTGTTGCGCTTGGGGTGAAAATTTTGCTGTGCAAGCAAATGGGGCGGTGCGCTTTGTGGGTTTCTCGCCGAGGCCTGGCGACGGTTCAGCTCGTCGTATACGTCGGTACTGAGTTCATAGAACTGGGTTGCCGTCAGTCGGACAAGTTTGTCTTTGGCATTATTTGAGGACTGGTTGCGGGCTTCGCGGCCCTTGAGGAAGGCCTTGAAGGCAAGATAGTGTTCGCCCAGAATGCCCTCGATGTTCTGCTCCTCGCGTGCACTCCAGCCGCTTTCCCGGCGGCCGTACATGTTTGTTACGGTGCTGGAGCGAGCAGTGGAGGGTGGAGGCGAGGGATTGCCGGGGCTACGCGGCCTTTGAGAAAAGCCGCCAGTGTCCATGTTGGCGCCTCCTGAGTTTGGGGGTGTAGCAAGTTGTGATCGGCTGTTGGGGTTGGGGTTGATGTTGGGATTGGGGTTGTTTGAGTCGCTGTTGTTTGGTGCGTATTTAGAGGCTGGCCATTCGTTTCCTCCTACAGATACCGGGGAAATGGGAGCATTTCTAGTGTTCATGTTTGAGCGGCGAGGGACAAGCGCACGGCCAGAACGAGGGAAAAGGAGAACTCCAGCGACCGAGAGAGCGTGCTTGCGACGATGTCAGAAAGGAGAGGATCGAATCGTCGGAACGGGGCGTGGAGAGGGGAGGAGAGATGGCGGCTGCGGCGGCGGCTGCGGCTACAGCCAGGCGGTCTATATCGAGTCGAGGGGGGAATGCAGAGGTCCCTGGAGAAAAGGCAGTCGCAGCGTCGTGGCAAGGAGGCGTGTGTGATATTAAAAGGACGAACGAAGAAGGAAAGAAAGAGCGGAGGAGAAGGGAAGAATAGAAAGCGAGAATGGGACAAGAAGGAGGCGAAGAAGACGACGAAGAAGACGACGAAGAAGACGACGAAGAAGACGACGAAGAACAAGAACAAGAACAAGAACAGAAAAACGACAGTCGAATGGCTACTGGATGCCAAGTCGCCCCGGAGATTCGTCAGCTCGGCCTGGACAGGCAGCACGCGAGCGAAGACAAGGACGAGACACGAAGTCGAGCGGGCAGCTATAGTGCAGTGTTGTAGTCAGTCCAATCAGTCAGTCAGTTGTGATTCCGGCGTTGGAATGGAAGCACAGGCAGAAGCAGAGACAGAGAAGAGGAAGAGAAAAGGCCCAGCCCAGAACAAGAGCGAAAGAAGTTCAGATCGAGCAAACAAGCCCTGTTCTTTTGTGCTCTCCTGGCTACAAATCCTTTGCTAGGTTCAATTTAGAAGCAAAGAGAGCACTAAAGGTTCGGCTTTCCCAAGCCAGCTGGCCCCTCCCTCCTGCCACTACAAGTGGCCCCTTTTTTATTCCCTTTATTCCCTTTTTTCTCGTCTCTTTTTTCTTCTCATTTTTCCACCCTTTTTGACTCTCCCCCTCGCCGCCCTCTGGTTATTTATTTTTCGCTCGTCTTTTCTAGTTTCTCTCTGCTCAGGGGTGTTGTGTGGCTGAAAAATCGGGAGTGTACCGTGGCATGCTGGGCTTGTGATGGGAAGGACAGGTGCGACGCAAACTCAGCAACCTGTCATGTTCTCTTTGAATTTTCTTGCGGACAATCGCCAAATGACAGACCTGCCTGGTGCCTGGTAGCCGGAGAGCTGCGACGACAACAGTCCCACGCGTAGTAGTAGTAAGGAAGACCCGGCTCAAAGACACAGCTCCCGCGGAGCGAAGAGCGTGTGCGGCCGTCCCTGCCATGTCTGCTCGCCTTGGTCTCTTGTCGACGATCTGCAGCGTCTCTCGCCTCTCTGTTCTGCACCGGCTGCTCTATCTATGTTTGTGCTTGCTCGCCCTTCGCCGTGTCTCGATGGCCTATTTTTACCCTGGTTCTTATTTTGTCCCATTTCCATCCGTTCTGGCCGATTTGTGGCAGCAGGAGAAGGAAATGGGAAGAAAATCGAAATAATAAAATTAAAATAATAAATGCAATAAATGCAATAAAAAGACATCCGCGACTCGGTCTCCAGCTCTCCGAAGCCACTTCACTTGCCAACAAGACAGCATGAGACCAAGCACCCTTCTTTCTCACATAATCCCCAGCCGCCGTGTCCTCCTACCTGTTTCTATTTGCCTTCTTCCTGGCCCTACCCTTCAAGACAAGGCCCCTGCAGGGGTCTCGTGCTGGCTGTATACATACAGCTCGGGAGTTGGGCGCGAGCTGCCCTGCTTGTTGCTCCCTTTCCGCTTCGCGCACTGCGGCCTTCAATAGCAACAGCAAATATTGGGCAATTGCACCGTCGACTTGCCCCGATATCCTCTTTGCCCTGGGCTCCAGGCATCATGCATGCTGTGATGTCTTGTCCGTCTCTCTCGACTCGGCCCATCGTCGCAACCATCAATTGGAGGCACACAGCAAGCACATGACATGCACCGCTCACGTAAACGACGCCTTCAGCTAATAGCTTGCCCCATGTTCTTTTGCTTTGCCATAGCTCCTCCCTCGGTGCCATGACCTTCGTGACTCCAGACACACTAGCAAAATAAATAAATAGAAACGTGAAAATTGAAAATTGAAAATTGAAAAAACCCCGCATTCTCCTCGATCGTGCTCCACTCGCGATGAGTAATCTCCAAGTTGGATGAACCCTAAGACTGCGTCGCCGGCGGAGAACATCCTGCTGCGAGCCCAGGTCATAACTCGCTCTGCTAACAAAATTCCCTACTTTTCCCATCTGCTTTGGCTGTCAATTTCCGTCCGTCCTTTTCGCAATGTCACATGCCAAAAAAAAAAAAGAGCAAAAAGCAATATACAACCAATATCAGGGGTTAAGGGTAGCATTGCAAGCCTGCGCCCTGGGGAGGGGAGCACAACGTGAGATGTCTAACCCTAACCCACTTCAGCCCACATGGTCTTAGGTCTTGACCTTGGCCTTCCCTTGGGCTGTTCCCTGTAGTCCCCAGAAAGCTTGTTCATATTGTTCATTGCTCGGGTCCCTGCATGAGACGTCGCATTGTGGCGGGCAGCACATTAACTGCTTTTCAATGTCGCCTGGCGTCTTGCAAATCTTTCCTGTAGGAGTTATCGAAATTACACTGAGGACCCCCGGCTCTATCGTTCCAGGCCTGTATCTCTAGGATGGGAAGGCAAAAAGCCTGCGCCTCTTCTTCCTTTCTTCTTTCCCATGCCTCTATGCTTTTCTTGTCTGCGCATCTTTTGAAACCACCCGTGAGCTTGGTGACCAAGACGAGGGAGGTCTGGAAGAACGGGCCGCTCTAACCCGCCACCTTGGGCCCATGCTGTCAACTCCCCTCCCTGCCTAGAAGATGGAAGACAGAACGAAAGAAAAAATTATGTTGTTGGCGACGGGCTCGCCAACGAGCCTTCCTGCATTGGGACAGGGCGGGAGTGGTATGGACGTACCACTTGATCTTGATCTACTGCTGAAATAAAAAAAGTTGAGCACAGAGTGCAGGAATTGGGGGCGGCGGTCCGTGTGGCGCGTGTGCTATGACTGTTGTTCTTGTTCTCTTTTGCTTCTGTTGGTCGAACGCTACTAAGCACAAGGTAAGCCAATAGCAAACAGACGTTCATGTAGCAGAACTGTACTCAGCTGCAATGGGCGCAGGGCCTTGTCGTTTGCCCAGTTACACCACTAATACGAGCGATGCATAGCAGAGTGCGGCTCAACATCGCTACATGATGGCATGCTCAGACTCTCTGGTCGTCTTGTCTTCGCGGCCTTGGGGCAGTGCCATGTCTCACATTGTTTCCTGGGCCCATGCCTGGCTTACGGTTTTATGCCATTTAGCGGGTATATATTATACTGCCATGTGCATTAAGTCTGGGGCTATCTATTTGCATCGACAATTGTATTGTTTCATCATTTGTTCGCCAAAATAAGATCGAATACTACAACATCTTCCAGAAGCGAATAGGCCCTTGATGCCACTTGCTGGCGGCTTACTGCCTAGTCGGGTCTCAAGCGTTTTTGTACAGTACTGGCAGCTGTCGGGTTTAGTCGAAGCTGTCTTCTACTAGGGCTGCATGGTTCTCCTGGGTAGAAAGGCGTGTCCTTTCTTTTGCTCCAGGAAACTGTAGTTAGGCTAATACCCCTCAACATCTTCTTCTTCTTCTTTCTCCCAAGTCCTTTCCCTCGCCTGCGTGTCTCATTGATAGCCTAACACAGCAGTACACAACTAGCTGCTGGGCTGGCTGGGTAGTAAGCATTCTCCCTAGAGCCTACTGCTTGTCCCGCCCTAGGCGATTTTGCCTTTAGTGCATATTGTCTTGTGGCAGGAAAGCTTGATGAGGGCCGCTGTTCCAAGTGACTAATTCCCTTTCGAACTCTTGCCAGTTCCAGTAGCCATGGCATGAGTTGATTTAATTTATTTTAGAAGACTACACAAGCTCATCTTCTTCACGCTAGAGGTAGTTCTATGCATATTTGACGCCACTTAGCTTGAATGCATCCAAAGTTTCCTGGAATAACTGATATCAAACGACATCGAAATGAATACTACTCTGTCAGGCTGATCCTAGAGTCTGACTACAGGAGCACAAATACTAACAATTAGGCTTGCTGCTTTCTATTACCCTGCAGACGTACATCAACGTCATGTGCTGGAACTTGAATATAGTATAATCTCCTAGAGGAATGTTGTGCAACGTTGACCGTATTGCTTTACCTGCCTACTGTTATGCTGTAGCAATGCAACAATACGACGCTTATTGTGCAGGACTATGTGCGTATGCATGCGTGTATTAGCCACTGGTGACAGGAGCGTGTAGGTTTCAAGTCTCTCCTACGGCCTTTTGTGGTCTGACAATAACACTTGGAGGAATCTCTATCCAGTGTGACCTTAGGACATATCTGCTGGTTTACAGCATTGGTTACCTGGCGTTTTTGGTCTGCAGAGGCTGCGCGTGTACTATTCTGAAAAAGCCTCCGGCTTTCGGCACGGGGAGGAAGCGGAGCACGGCAGCTATTGCCCTCCCATCGTCTGATGGCCGTACAACAATCCTTTTGTTTTGGGCCAGTGGTCCCTTAATATCACCTGCGATATCTTCCTCCATTCTCCCACCCCTTCGCCCCTCGCTGCCTCCTCTCTGGCTCTTGTCCTTTGCAACAAAGCTTTTGTTTGTTTGTTTGTTTGTGCTATTTAACGTCTACCTACTGGCTATTTCACAGCAATACGACGGCATGATCTGGACGGAAAAGGGGCAAGGAGATGTCGTCCCCCGACACCTCTTCCGGGCAGTC